>OZ018329.1:3147249-3354205 GCA_963969495.1 Ceratothoa steindachneri
AAGCACAAAAAACCCCCAACAAATTCCGAGTTGTCCTGGTGTTATATCTTCTTCATCAAGTTGTAAGGGAAAAACTAAGGCAAACGTAAAAAGGTCACTAGTAAAACACACAACCAAACTCTAAACTAAATGGTACCTAAGACGATATACAAGATTCTCAAGCTTTTCCATATCCTCGTAAATGGACCTCGAACTTTTCAAGATGGTGACACTCGTCGTCAATTTGAGGCTTTGAGATAACACCGAATACTTCTTCCGAGAAAGCAGCAAGCCCCCCCCCCCCCCCCCCGCCCCCTTCCTCCAATATCTTTTCGAATGGTAAACGTTTGAAAAAGTTGGACCAATTGACGACACCCACGAAAAAAGGTAATGCGAGAGTGAGCCAAACTTGCCCATCGCGCACCATTCAGCCTCGTTTACTCTCTTATTATTTTTATTGATAAATTCATCATTTACTTATAACAAAGAAGCGCAAACAAACGAGGGCATCTCCGCCAGAATGGTTGGTATTATTAAATTTTACTATTTGCAAAGTAGTTTATAGAAGTAAAAAGGTTCCTAATTTTTGTCAGCAAAATCAAGCTCGGGAAAGTTGGGTGCAAGATTTAGACCCCTCAGAGTTAGGTTGACAAAATATGAGCTTTGTACTTGTGGAATTCAAACCCCGAGAAGCGTTTGCAAGGAGATATATCTGTAAAGAAAGCGAAGATATATATCAGATGCTCCTACAGCCATTGCGATCGGGAGGGCACACGCCCCGATGTCTACCGTAGCAAGGATTCGAATGAGGTCGAATTAATTAACAACGGCTGCTGCCGCATGATGTAGTGATCCGAGGTTCGGATCCTACGTTAAGCTCTATAAGCCTCCACCGCCATTGAAATATATCCTAGACTTCAGTTGTGAATTAGCGGAGAAAAAACGTCATCATAGCCGGGTCAGGTCAGACATGGTGGAGAATGAAGAAAACAGAGAGAAAAAGAAAACAAATCTATGAACAGAATAGAAATAAAGAATGTCAGGGTTGAAATGAATCCACAACTCTTCAATTACAAAGGCTGGCTAAGGGACACTTAATGACTACAAGATCTTAACTTAAAAAGCGCGTATTCGAGCCCACCTAACGGCGGATCATTAAGACTGCTTCAAGAAAATCAAAGCCCATCACTTTTGAGCGATTGAGTGAATTTTTCCCCGCGACTCCCTTCTCAGGGAACCCGGCCTGAGTGCCTCCTGTCAACAAGACCAATGACGCTTCCACTCTAGCCTATTGGATGCTCATGGATTATCACGATAAATAATACCATTAATACCATTTATTCCATTTGTAATTTTCAGTCTTTCAATTTAATCATAAAATATGATTTGTGCTACCATCTTCACAAATAAAAATATGCAATAATCGAGGGATAGGGGTCGACGCGTTCTGTAGATTTGACTCAATGGGTTCCACTGGCCAGCTAAACCTGGTGAGAGTAGCCGACAGGTCTGAAACCCTCGATGAGTTAGGGTTTGTCTACCCACGCATGTGAAGTCTGGACCCGACATACTCCGCGGAAGAAACCTTCATGGTTCAATGAGAAGGAAAGGTTGTTACAGCAATGCAACGTGGAGTGCAGAGAGTAAGATGAAACATGCAAGGACATCTTGGTCATCCACTGGATTCGTATTCATCATCCAGGCGTCTCGATCTGGTCTTGCCACTGAAAATCGATGGACTCGGACGAGAGAGTGAGGCTGACGTCACGCACCTTTTCTTCACTTTAAACAAAGTCATTGCGCAAGTCTTCAGTCATCCTCCAAGCGAGCGGAGAACGACGAAGCGACTGGTGTGGGTACACTGGCAATCGTAGCCGTGGACCAGCACACAGGCTGCTCAGGCCATGGGGTCGCTCTCCATCGACCGTAGCTGCGATGAAGTTCGGCAGCCGTCTCATCGACTGAACATCCTTCTTTAGGAATGCGCTCACCTCCCGGTATGAGAAAGGGGCTAGAAAAGGTGCCCTAAGCATTGCCTGCTTTATATCACCCTAGCCAGCATACTGCGGCTGGTGGGGACCCTACATCAGCCGGAGACATTAAAAGAAAAAGAATAAGAGGATTGTACCTCTCACCATTGGTGTTTGGAATATGCGTACCCTCCTATATAGAGATGATACGGACAGGCCCTACAGGAGAACGGCACTGGTTGCAGCTGAACTCGCCAGGTACAACAGTGACATCGCAGCCTTGAGTGAGACTCGGCTTGCGGGCGAAGGCAGTCTCTGCGAAAGAGGATCTGGCTACACCTTCTTTTGGTTTGTACGAGGAAATGAAGACCGAGGTGAAGGTGGTGCTGGTTTTGCAGTGAAAACAGCACTAGTCAATAAACTAGCAGGAATCCCGAAGGGAGTGAACGATAGGCTTATGACCATGAAAATCCCGCTTGCATCTGGCCGAAAGCCCCTTACCATTGTCAGTGTTTACGCCACAACCATGCCTAACACGGACGACGTGGAGGCAAAGTTCTACCAGGACCTTCATTCTGCTATTGCCGCTGTCCCTGAGGCAGACAAGCTTATTATTCTTGGTAATTTTAACGCAAGAGTTCTCTGATTACGTCTCCTGAGATGGAGTGATCGTAAAGTATGGCGTTGGCCGCTATAACAGCATTGGATTGTTTTAGCTATCAGACGATGTGCCGATTATGAACTGCTCATTACCAACATAGTATCCCGCCTCCCTACCCGAAATAAGACTCGATGGATGCACCCTCGCTCGAAATACTGGCATCTCATCGATTATGTCATTATCAGGAGGGTAGACAGGCAAGACATGCGTGTGATGAAGACCATGTGCGGTGCCGAATGTTGGACTGATCATCGTCTTGTAGTCTCAAAGCTCAACGTTCAAATCCAACCCAAAATACTCCTTCGGAGCCTGAAGTCTCCAAAACGGCTCAACATCACGAAGCTGAAAAATAGCACCACTAAACAAACCGTTGTGGAAATATTGGAAGAATGTCTCACATCCGCCTCTCTGGATATCTAGAATGTGGAATCACACTGGAAAACCTTCAGCAATCTGATCTATAACACAGTTTCAGAGATCCTGGGTCCTGTGTCCAGAAAACACAGACTGGTTTGATGAAAACTGTGATGAGATCAATCAGCTTTTGGATGAGAAACGTCGTCTCCATCAAGCCTACCTGAATGAACCCAAGTCCATGGCAAAGAAAGATGCGTATAACGCCATCCGCAAAACAGTTCAGCAGAAGCTACGCCAAATGGAGGACAAGTGGCTACGTGACAAAGCCGACCAGATTCAGGAACATGCTGACAGGCATGACATGAAGAGATTCTATGACGCCTTAAAAGAAGTCTACTTCCTCAAGCACAACCCCCCCTCCTCAGCGCGGATGGAAATACTCTGATCACTGAGAGGGAAAGGATTCTTGAACGCTGGGCTGAGCACTTCGACAGCGTTCTAAACCGCCCTTCCTCTATAAATAAAGCCAGATACCGTCTCTCCCAAATCCCGATCAACAAAGAACTGGACGATATACCAACGCTGCTTGACACCCATATGGCAATCCGTCTGCTCTCTAACGACAAGGCTCCCGGCTCAGACTTCATTCCAGCAGAGATCTACTAGGATGGCGGCACTTCACTGACTGAGAAGCTCTGTCAGCTATTCTCACTCGTGTGGAATGAGGAGGTGTTCCCCCAGGATTTCATTCATTTGTACAATCGGAAGGGAAACCGGCAAGCCTGCGATAACCATTGAGGTATTTTCTTGCTCTCTGTCGCAGGCAAAATATTTGCCAGGATCTTGCTTAACCGCCTCACAGCACACCTTGACCAGGGACTTCTGCCTAAGAACCAATGTGGATTCTGGAAGGAGAGTGGGATCATTCACATGTTTGCTGCAAGGTAGCTGCAAGAGAAATGTCAGGAGCAGAATGCTGACCTGTCCTTCACCTCTGTCGGTCTCACCAATGCCTTCAAAACCGTGAATAGAGAAGGATTATGGAAGATTATAACCAAGTACAGATGCCCTCGGAATTTCATCTCTCTGGGTCGCCAGCTCCACGATGGCATGCAAGCTAGAGTCCAGGACAATAGCGAGACATATGCTCCATTTACAGTCTCTGAGGGCGACAAGCAAGGCTGCGTCCTGGCTCCTACACTTTTTAGCCTCATGTTCTCTGCGATGTTCACTGATGCCTTCAGAGATGGCGATGTTGGCATCAGCTTCAAGTACCGAACAGATGGCAGGCTGTTTAACTTTAGGAGGCTTCAAGCAAAAACCAAGGTCATGACGGAGCCTTTTTGTTTGATGATGATTGTGCCCTCAACGCTGGATCGGAAGCTGACCAGCGAGCCCCAGGGACAGCCTACATCGACCCCAGCATAACAGAAAATGATTAGAGAATCGGTGTAGTGGACCGGTTCACTTACCTTGGCAGTACATTGCCACGAAATGTCACCATTGATGACGAAGTGAACGTCAGGATTGCGAGAGCCAGTGCAACCTATGGTAGACTATATGCCAATGCGCAAAACAGGAGAGGAATCATTATTGAAACCAAGCTGAATGTCTACAAGGCAGTATTACTCCCCACACTACTCTACGTCTGTGAAACATAGACGGTGTACCAACGTCACACCAAGAAGCTGAACCACTTCCACACAATATGCCTCAGAAAGCTGATGAATATAAGCTAACAGGACAGGAGGATTCCTGGCACAGAGGTGCTCACGCAAGCTGCCATTCACCGCATCTTCACTAACCTGATGCAGTCCCAGCTACGAAGAGCCGGACATGTTTTTAGCAGGCAGGACCACCGGCTTCCCAAGAGACTCTTCTATGCTGAGCTACAAGGGAAGAGGTTTCATGGGGGTCAGAAGAAACGCTTCAAAGTCACTTTAAAAGCATCCCTGAAAGTGTTTGATATCAATCCTGACTCCTGCGAGGTGTCTACAATGAACCGAGGTCATTGGCGCTCTAATGTGCACAGAGACGCCAAGCTGTGTGATACCAACAGGACTGCCGCAGCGATTCAGAAGAGGTAGGCCAGAGGGACACGGTCAAGTAACCTCCTTCGGATGTCCCCATTATTACCTGTCCCCACTGTCAACGAACTTTCTGTGCACCGATTGGGCTGCGCACCCACAAATTACATCAATATCCCCCCCTCCCCCATCCACACCAGCTGGATGACAACGATGGTCTTCATCGAAATCGATGGACAATACACACACACACACGAACCAGAGATCACGACAATAAGCTTCCTGCCAACTTATCATGCGGATAAGTCTAAACACGTAATTCTTTCAACTAAGCGTGATTTCGAAAGAATCTCGAAGAAAATAAGGATAATGAACTTTTCCCTCTCTTGGGTTATTCCCCTCTACCCCCCAAAAATCTTTTCAATTTCATAAGCCCTCGCTCGAGAATAAACGAACAATCTTACCGATCCAGTCAGTCTCCGCTTTACTGACGATTACATTCATCTATTCGCATTAATGCCATTTCCTCTTATCGACATTGCACGCAATCACTACCTCATGGCCCACCACCTCCCTCCCGTTTTCTATCACCCCATATGATCTTGCAGGAGAGCGCCGCGTTTTCTTTGGGAAAAATCAAGTCAAACTCGTCCCTCTCAGGCGCGATGCTCTTTTCTAATGTGAAACTCCGTTGGGTGGTAATTTGATCTTACCAAATAGGGAATAACAAGAAAGGGGGGGGAAGGGTGAACTTATGGGTATAAGGGATAAGGTTAAACGGATCTGTTTTAACATGGTAGATGTGAAAACAGTTCAATCAAGTTTGTGACCGAAGATAACAAAGTTTTGGGGTCGCCTCTGCAGCACACGTTGGTCAGAATAATACAGCACCAAATTACAGACAATAGAGACAACTCTGAAAGAGAGAATTCTAAAAGAGAAAGAAAGAGAGAATTCTAAAAGAGAAAGGAAGAGAGAATTCTGAAAGAGATAATTCTAAAAGAGAAAGAAACAGAGAATTCTAAAAGATACAGACAGAGAGAACTCTAAATGAGAAAAAAAAGAGAAATCTGAAAGAGAAAAAGAAAGATAGAACTCTTATAGAGAGAAAGAAATAAAGAAAAAGAGAAAACTGAAAAAAGAAATACATAAAAAAGAAAGAAAGAAAGGAAGGCAAACTGACCGACCGTCGGATCAGTTTGGGAGTAAGACCAGGAATCGCCATCCGTCTCTCGGCCAGGACGGATCCCCCAACCAGATAATTAAACCAACATAAAGATCAGCATGATAATCGATGGTGAGCACGATGGCACCAGGAACCTGGAGGGAAGGTGTCGGAAAATATTTTGTCTATTTTCTTTATACCAACCAGCCAGCGATCAGATAGGGACCCTTGTCGTCCGGGATGAAAGGAAACCCATTCCGCGTCGGGGCTGGGTGGATACATCTACCGATCGGCAAGATTCCTTGGGACAAAGAAGAGTGTTTTGTGTTGCGAAGACGGGAGAGGAGAGAGACCGGTGTTGTAAGTGGCTATATGTGTGTAATGACGTGTGCGAGATCTATCTAACATGGCGTGGGTAAGCGCAGTGCATCCACCAATCGGTGGCCAGAACTCATCTACGTGCGCTCTGGTTGGGATTGAACCCGACACCTTGACGCTAGAAGACCAACGCCAATTCCACTATGCTAGCGAGAGATCCTGGTCAAGAGTGTTGTTACTTTAAAGCGAAAGGCGAAAACCAACCAGGGAGTCTCCCGCATAAGGTTAATAAGGAGAGGTCTGCAAAGAAAGTGATGAAATCAAAATGTATGCAAGATTCGCAGATCCATTAGGTGGCATTGGGGCCGGAAAGGGACGCGATCCTTCCGAAGACAATTGCAACATGACAGCCGATGCTTCATCCAAAGTGTGGCAAAGAACTAGTTTAATCGAGGGCCACCCTTTCCCAGCGCCTGGCATTGGCACCGGTGACCCTCATTTTGCACTCCTTGGCAAGGAAACCTAACAACCTTTTGCAGACAAGCGAGCTTTTAACGCGCATCTTACTCTTAGAAATACCCCTTACCCTAACACCATTTACTCCGAGTTAGACCCCTTACCCTTACACCATTTACTCCGAGTTAGACCCCTTACACGATTTACTCCGAGTTAGACCTCTTACCCTTACACCATTTACTCCGAGTTAGACCCCTTACCCTTACACCATTTACTCCGAGTTAGACCCCTTACCCTTACACCATTTACTCCGAGTTAGACCTCTTACCTTTACATCATTTACTCCGAGTTAGACCCCTTACACGATTTACTCCGAGTTAGACCCCTTACAAGATTTACTCCGACTTAGACTTCTTACCCTTACACCATTTACTCCGAGTTAGACCCCTTACCCTTACACCATTTACTCCGAGTTAGACCCCTTACCCTTACACCATTTACTTCGAGTTAGACCCCTTACCCTTACACCATTTGTCCAAATTAGACCCCTTACCCTTACACCATTTACTCCGAGTTAGACCCTTACCCTTACAGAATTTACCCCGAGTTAGACCCCGTACCCCTACACGATTTACTTCCGAGTTAGACCCCTTACCCTTACACCATTTACTCCGAGTTAGACCCCTTACACCATTTACTCCAAGTTAGACCCCTTGCCTTTACACCATTTACTACGAGTTATACACCTTACCCTTACACCATTTACTCCGAGTTCGACCCCTTATCCTTATACCAATTACTCCGAGTTAGACCTCTTACCCTTATACCATTTACACTAAGTTGACCCCTTACCCTTAGGCCATTAACTCCGAGTTAGACCCCATACCCTTATACCATTTATTCCAATTTATACCCCTTACCCTTACACAATCTTACACCATTTACTCCGAGTTCGACCCCTTATCCTTATACCAATTACTCCGAGTTAGACCTCTTACCCTTATACCATTTACACTAAGTTGACCCCTTACCCTTAGGCCATTAACTCCGAGTTAGACCCCATACCCTTATACCATTTATTCCAATTTATACCCCTTACCCTTACACAATTTACTCCGAGTTAAACCCATTACTCTTACACCATTTACTCCGAGTTAGACCCCTTACCCTTACACCATTTACTCCGAGTTAAACCCTTTATTCTTACACCATTTACTCCGAGTTAAACCCCTTACTCTAACACCATTTACTCCGAGTTAAACCCCTTACTCTTACACCATTTACTCCAAGTTAGACCCCTTACCCTTACACCATTTACTCCGAGTTATACCACTCACAGCTAGTTCTACCTCTTACCCGTATACCTATATATTGAGTGCGCACTCACGATTTGCATCACCCTCAATGAACACACTTTTCAAGTCTAGGCGGCCTTATCTAGGTACCCTTACAACCTTATCTAGGTACCCTTACAACTTTATCTAGGTATCCTTACAACCTTCACTACTAACACTCATTTTAATATTTAGAGATGAAGGTGAATAAAGTTGTCCAATCAAACGAGGTATGTTTATTCTTAGGGGAAAGAGTCGGATGAAAGGGAAAGAGGCGGATGAAAGGGAAAGAGGCGGATGAAAGGGAAAGAGGAGGATGAAAGGGAAAGAGGCGGATGAAAGGGAAAGAGGCGGATGAAAGGGAAAGAGGCGGATGAAAGGGAAAGAGGCGGATGAAAGGGAAAGAGGAGGATGAAAGGGAAAGAGGCGGATGAAAGGGAAAGAGGCGGATGAAAGGGAAAGAGGAGGATGAAAGGGAAAGAGGCGGATGAAAGGGAAAGAGGAGGATGAAAGGGAAAGAGGAGGATGAAAGGGAAAGAGGCGGATGAAAGGGAAAGAGGCGGATGAAAGGGAAAGAGAGAGGAGAAATAAAATAAAATCAGAGCTGAAACAGGGCGATATATTATAAGTGGAGAGCAGCTTTCGCTCGCCGATTGGATAAAGCGTCGCCTTTTCACGCCTGGGTAGCAAGTTCGATTCTCGGCCATTTACTCCCACACGCACACAGATCATCAAAACATTGAGGTCTCTTCCTCCCTCCTCTCTTCACACAGACAACGCATCACTCTTCCGTTTCATATCCACTCACATGATGCAGAACGGGTGGTCTTTCTTTCGGCTTTGAAAGGTAGTATGGTTGCTAAGGGTAAATGGGGAGGCAAAACACAGCACTACCACTGTGAACCTTCCCCTCCAACAATGACCGGTTCCCGGTCCCCACGAGTTTACCACCGATTTTTATTCTGATCTTTATGTGAATTTCATTATCCGGTTGGCGGACCTCGTCCACCATTCAAAATTACGGGTGACGCAATTAATTAACAATGTAAGCTTAAATGGAAACTTATGTCTCGAATTAAGCGTAAAAGGAAATCTATTCTTCGGAGTAAGCGTAAAGGGAAAACTAGGACTCGGAGTAAGCGCAAATAGAAACGTATGCCTCAGGATAAGCGTAAAGAGCGACGTATGTCTCTGAGTAAGCTAAGCGTAAATATAAAAGTATGCTTGTAGTAAGTCTAATGGGAAACGTAGGCCTTAGGATAAGCGTAAAATTGAATGTATGCCTTGAGGTAAGCGTAAAGTGAAACGTCTGCATCGGAGTCAGTGTAAAGGGAAACGTGTGCCTTAGAATAAGCGCAAATGGAAACGTGCCTAAAAGTATGGCGTAAAGCGAAACGTATGCCTACGAGTAAGCGTAAAGGTAAATGTGTACCTTGGAATAAGCGCAAAACGAATGCTTCGGACTATTGTAAATAATTGTCTTAACTATTGGAACGAATAATCAAGACTTGCGTAATAAGTGCTTTCCCGAGGAATAATTGAGCGTACAAATCGCGTTTGTACACACGATGCACTCGAGTAAATACTTTGGACCGGTGCAAATCCTGCAGGTTTTATTGAGATTTTAATCAGATACAATAATATATATATAAACCTCAAATTACAAATAGTTTGCAGATACATAAAAAAATATAGCCCTAAGTATGTAGTATGGGCGCTTTCTCTCCCTTTCTCCAAATGCTGCCTTAATAAAAAGGCTCTCAAACTGGTCAATTGGCCTTTTCGCTTAAAGTACTCTCTTTACCCATGTCACGATCTCTCAAACTGCTCGCTTCGTTATACGCACACACACACACACACATATATATATATATATATATATATATATATATATATATATATATATATAATATTGAGGATAAATCCCAGAGCCACGAGAAACGGATGTAGCATCTTTTAATTTTCCACAACGTTTCGATAACTACAAGTTTTCATCTTCAAGCTAGAATAAGTTTACAAAGTTAATACATATGAAGAAAACTTAAAAAGGCAAACAAGACATTATTTTAAAGGTGACCAATTACAAAATATCAGTAGAAAGTACTACAGGTTAAATTAAATATGACTTGGCAACAGTTAAATTTGCTTTAAGACTGACTCAAAAATTAGTTCATAAATTTAAGGATTATTGCAGAAATTAATTACAAATTATAAGAGAAATTGACCTGGAATTATTTAAAGATAATAAATTTAAACTTTGTTTTTAATTTTGTAAAGACTGTAAAGACTGTAAGAGTTAAAAACATTTAATATAAAAACGGAAAATTTGGGTACTTACTAAAGCGGATCCATCCTAGAGAGTGAATGGTAGGTTTAACAAGGTGCTAGTATATATAGGTTACATTGACGCTTGGTTTATTAAAAGGCAAACCAACTAACAAACTGTAGTTAAAATTAGTTAATTAATAATGATATTTCACTTAAATCTTCATTGAGTGTAGGTTTGTAGTGTTTTATATATAGAGATTCGAGGGTTCTTAGGCAATGTTTGTTGTTGTTAAAGGCTAATACTTTAAAATTCTCAATAGAAATGTTAGTTTTACAGCTTATAGTGTGTTCCCTAATAGATGACTTTTCCTTTCTATTTAATATTTTGTTTGTGCGCCAACTAATCCCCATATGAGCAGAGAACCTAGCTCCAAGAGACCTTACAGTGCTACCGATGTAAGAGGCTCCAGTACAACTGGGACATTTAAATAAATAGACATTATCACTGCGGAACTCCAAAGAGATAGGATCTTTACTGTTAAAGAAACTTCCTATCGATAGTTTGTTTATAAAAACTATTTTGGGGTTGATTTGGGAAAAATATATTTTAAAAATAAATAGGATTTTTCTTTTAAAAGTATCGTTTAAAAAACCGATATCTGAAATTAGTAAATATATGGGCATTTTAGGAACTTCTATGCAGGGTTGAGGGGGGTCAATGAGATTATCAAATAGCTTTTTTAAAATTCGATCATATAGGTCAGAAGGAAATAAATTATTTATAAAATACTTCCTAAGAAAAATAAATTCATTATGGATTGATTGGTAAGTGGATGATAGCGAGAAACTTCTATGTATTAAAGTTTTTACTGTGAATATTTTATATCCGAAATCACAAAAACTAAACTAGTTCAAACCTAGTCCTGTGAATGTTTTTTTTCGGTAAATGGTTGTTTGAATTTTTCGTTGGTCATGATCTCGGGTGATTAAAAGGTCAAGAAAGGGCATCTTATCATTTGACTCCACTTCCATGGTGAATTTGATGTTAGGGTGTAAAGTGTTAAAAAAATTCAAGAAAAGTTGGCTATGTGCAGGATTATTAAAAACTGCCAAGGAATCATCAACAAAACGGCGGTAGAAGGAGGGTTTGTAATCTAAATTAGTAGAAAACATTTGATCTTCGAGATGTGTCATAAAAAAGTCGGCTGCGAGGGGTCCTATTGGAGAACCCATTGCAGCACCATCGATCTGGCAGTAAACTTTATTATTAAACGTGAACCAAGATTCAGAAAGACTTAATTCCAGCGCTTTTTTTTAATTGGCTTCGTGAAAATCCATGAAAAGTATTTTGGGAATGGAATACCTTATTTAATATTAAACTGATTGTATAGTTGAGGGGAATGTTAGTAAATAAAGATTCAACATCATAACTCACAATATATCATCGTTAACTTTGCTGAGTAATTCCTCTTTAAACTTATAGGATTTTGTATGGAGAACTGATTTTTAGATAAAGGTGAAAGTATTTTAACTAGATATTTGGCCAGTTTGTATGATGGTAAAGAATAAAAGACAAGTATGGGTCTCAAAGGGACTCCTTCTTTGTGTATTTTAGGTAGAAAATACATGGATGCTAAATAACTGGAAAATACAAATAATTCATTATAAGTATCTTTAGGAATAATTGAAGCCTGCTTAAGTTGTGTTAAGAAACGATTAACTTTATCTTCGAATCGTAGAAGAATAGTTTTAGGTAAATCATTGATAGGTTCAAATTTTGTTCTGTCATTCAATATACTATGGGCTTTTTGTACATAGTCCTCCCTATCAAGGATCACTACACCCTTTCCCTTATCAGGTTTAGTAACTATTATATCCTTATTGCCCGCAAGTGTCCGAAATACCTTTCTATCTTTAGGCTTAATTATGAAATTCGAACTTCGAGATGAATGTATTTTAGAATAAAATTCGTTGGAGAGAGAAGATAACTCAGAACAAAAGTCAGTAAAGTTTAATATTAAATAAGGTATTCCATTCCCAAAATACTTTTCATGGATTTTCACGAACCAATTAAAAAAAAGCGCTGGAATTAAGTCTTTCTGAATCTTGGTTCACGTTTAATAATAAAGTTTACTGCCAGATCGATGGTGCTGCAATGGGTTCTCCAATGGGACCCCTCGCAGCTGACTTTTTTATGACACATCTCGAAGATCAAATGTTTTCTACTAATTTAGATTACAAACCCTCCTTCTACCGCCGTTTTGTTGATGATTCCTTGGAAGTTTTTAATAATCCTGCACAAAGCCAACTTTTCTTGAATTTTTGAACACTTTACAGCACAACATCAAATTCACCATGGAAGTGGAGTCAAATGATAAGATGCCCTTTCTTGACCTTTTAATCACCCGAGATAATGAACAACGAAAAATTCAAACAACCATTTACCGAAAAAAAACATTCACAGGACTAGGTTTGAACTAGTTTAGTTTTTGTGATTTCGGATATAAAATATTCACAGTAAAAACTTTAATACATAGAAGTTTCTCGCTATCATCCACTTACCAATCAATCCATAATGAATTTATTTTTCTTAGGAAGTATTTTATAAATAATTTATTTCCTTCTGACCTAAATGATCGAATTTTAAAAAAGCTATTTGATAATCTCATTGACCCCCCTCAACCCTGCATAGAAGTTCCTAAAATGCCCATATATTTACTAATTTCAGATATGGGTTTTTTAAACGATACTTTTAAAAGAAAAATCCTATTTATTTTTAAAATATATTTTCCCCAAATCAACCCCAAAATAGTTTTTATAAACAAACTATCAATAGGAAGTTTCTTTAACAGTAAAGATCCTATCTCTTTGGAGTTCCGCAGTGATAATGTCTATTTATTTAAATGTCCCAGTTGTACTGGAGCCTCTTACATTGGTAGCACTGTAAGGTCTCTTGGAGCTAGGTTCTCTGCTCATATGGGGATTAGTTGGCGCACAAACAAAATATTAAATAGAAAGGAAAAGTCATCTATTAGGGAACACACCATAAGCTGTAAAACTAACATTTCTATTGAGAATTTTAAAGTATTAGCCTTTAACAACAACAAACATTGCCTAAGAACCCTCGAATCTCTATATATAAAACACTACAAACCTACACTCAATGAAGATTTAAGTGCAATATAATTATTAATTAACTAATTTTAACTACAGTTTGTTAGTTGGTTTGCCTTTTAATAAACCAAGCGTCAATGTAACCTATATATACTAGCCCCTTGTTAAACCTACCATTCACTCTCTAGGATGGATCCGCTTTAGTAAGTACCCAAATTTTCCGTTTTTATATTAAATGTTTTTAACTCTTACAGTCTTTACAAAATTAAAAACAAAGTTTAAATTTATTATCTTTAAATAATGCCAGGTCAATTTCTCTTATAGTTTGTAATTAATTTCTGCAATAATCCTTAAATTTATGAACTAATTTTTGAGTCATTCTTAAAGCAAATTTAACTGTTGCCAAGTCATATTTAATTTAACCTGTAGTACTTTCTACTGATATTTTGTAATTGGTCACCTTTAAAATAATGTCTTGTTGGCCTTTTCAAGTTTTCTTCATATGTATTAACTTTGTAAACTTATTCTAGCTTGAAGATGAAAACTTGTAGTTATCGAAACGTTGTGGAAAATTAAAAGATGCTACATCCGTTTCTCGTGGCTCTGGGATTTATCCTCAATATTAAATGCAGGCTTCACGGCCGAGCTCCATATGGATATATATATATATATATATATATATATATATATATATATATATATATATATATATATATATATATATATATATATATATATTCTCTCTCTCTCTCTCTCTCTCTCTCTAACTATGGCCACCCGAGGAGAAACACTGCTTCCGATATCAGCCAAGTTAAGCGAAATCTGGTGCGATGCGATTCTTCACTGGATGGAGTTCCGTTTCGGGTCGCCTTCACGGTGGCTGCCATACGCTGTGATCCACTCATTCTTTCTTTCCTCTCTCTTTCACACACACACACACACATACACACATACATGCACATTGGTATCATATGTTTTTGATCAACCTGCAGCGAAAATTCTCGTAGAACCTTGAAACTGTGTCAAATAAAAAGTTGTTCTTGCGCGACTTTTTTTTCTCACGTCATTCACTCTAACTTGCCATTTATGCTGCCATTACAACACATCAGGAACAAGACTTAGTGAGTTGAGGCAGAAAGAGGACACGTGTGTTTGTCAATGACGGGCGTCGACTATGGAACATTCGGGCACATTCCAAAAACCTTTATTGATTACAAATCTTAAATGGCGAATTTAGATTAGATTAATTGACCCTATGAACGAAAATAAAGCTATAACTTACATTTCTTTTCTTGGATTGGAGCTTTTCGCACACTTTAGAATGCCTCTGTAGTGCTGAAGGTGAGAAGGTGCGATTGCAGATTGCACACGGAAGCAACGTCGAACTCTCCTCAGCAGGGTACTCTGCCAAAGGCAAAAATAAAGGTTTTAAGCTTCCCATATCCCGGGTTTCTTCGCATGAGTAGTTCATAGCAAATGTTCTTGAGTAAGCCATAATTAATCCATCTGTTAGAGTTAGAATCGGGTCGCCATCCTTGACCTATGAGCATTCGACCGAGTACCCTCGACCGGTGAGTTGACAGATTTACTTATTCCAAGTTTAGTAATTAGATTCATTTCATTTCATCTAAAGGAAAATTCCGGAACAAAAAATTGAAAAAAATTAATTTCTGAAACTTGCACTGAAGTACTCCAAAATTCATGGCAGTCAGACTATGCTTACTTTATACTTAAATCTCTATTGTATAGAGTACAAAATAAATCCATTACTGGCAATGAGATATGAGGGCAAATGAGAACCTTATGTTGCGCAGCTGTACAGTAGAGGTAAACAGCTGCAATAATCGCAGGCAACTGTTATGAGTTAAACCCACCAAACTGTTGTTTTTTTCCGACTTTATCTTTTAGCCCATTTTGGCTTTTCAGTACGATAAAACAGAGGCTAATTTTATTTCAAGGGATTTAACGACCAAGTTCTCATTTCGGGCGATGGATTTCCATCCATTTTCACTTGCCCTAACTTCACCCCTTTCTAAACGGTCAGAGGGAGCAGCAGAGGTGCCTTAACTTATGCCACGAAACAGCATTTTGTACTCGTGGAATCCTGGCTGGAATGATAGTTCGAGACCGGGCACAACGTCCGTTAAACTATTATAATATGCGACTAAAATAGTCTCTCGATACGATTTATTTGGAAATGTTTCAAAGCGCTGACTTTGGCCGATGTACTTTCTAGGGTTGGAAAATATGTGGCCGAGGTCTTGATCACTTTCTAATGTTTCTGTCCCTAAGAATCTGTTATCATTTGTTGAACAGGATTTGTTTTGCTGTTTTTTTTATGTGTGAAACAGTCTTACTACTAATAGTAATAATAAGAAAATGAAATGAAAAAGGAAAGGCAATAAAATAAAAAAGAAAGGAAAAAGAAAAGAAAAAGGAAATGAAAAGAAAAAGGAAAGCAAAAATAAAAGGAAAACGAAAAAGAAGAAGAACCAAAAATTTATATACCGATGGAGCTCTTGCAAGCCTAGTGGATACGCGTTGGGTTTTCTGATGTCGAGGCAGGGCTTCAATCCCAAGCGTGAGCGGATACCAAACTTTCACTGGCTCATGAGCTGGCCGCCCATTGGACAGATACGTTGATATTTATCCCCCGCGGTGGTAAGTAGTTCCAGACGCATCACCATTCGCATAGCCAGTCACACCAACACTCATCTCTTCCGGACCCCTAGCGATGGTGCATTAGTGTCCCTTAAGAGGGCACTCATATTCACATACCCCCGAAGCTGAACGGGTATCTTCCTGGGGTCCCGAAGGGGTCCACAATTGCTGGTTGGTATAAACAAAAACAGTGATTGTTAAAAGTATCTCTCAACTTTTGTTTCTATCGAAGGCTCTTGAGAGGGTAGAAGCTGCCAGCATCACTGAACACATGTCCTCCTCCAGCATTCACGAAACATTCCAGCCCGGCTTCAAGGCAGGTCAGCCACAGCTCTGAATCGGCTCTCCTACATGTAAATGACCGACTTCGCCGCGAGGTCTTCAATTCTGGTAGTTCTCGATCTTTCGGCAGCATTTGACACCGTTGACCACTCCGTTCTTCTGCAGCGCCTTCGTAATTCTTTTAGTGTCTCTGGGACTGCTCTGAACTGGTTTCGCTCTTATCTGTTATCTCTTACCCATTCTGTTTACATCGGGGGTGGGGATCTCTCGGACAGCTGCTCTGTCCTGTGGTGTTCTTCAAGGCTCTGTCCTTGTACCGCTCCTTTTTCGTAACTATCTCCTTCTTAGTGGCCTACTTCTGCGTCGGCTGGGTTTATCCTTCCATTTCTATGCTGATGACACGTAAATATTTATCTCCTCTTCTCCAAACTCGTTCGCCGTGACCGTTCACTAATCTTATATTTGCATATGACACGATCACTGACTGGCTATTCGATGTCGTTCACTGTAAAAATGTATCCCCCATCTCTCAATCTAGGTGGCTTCCCGATCGTGTTCTCTGACAACGTTAAAAACCTAGGCGTTTCTTGTGACAGTCAATTCGATTTCAAATTACATGTTGATAAATATCAGCAATTCGTCTCTGCTTTCTCCGTAACCTCAGTCGTATCCGTTCCCATTTTGACCGAAATAGTTTCGAGAACATCATCCATGCGTTTGTGCCCTCCCGCCTTGATTACTGTAACTCTTTGAGGCTGATTTCATATATCCACTTATTTGGGACGGAGGGGGGGCGTCATTATTTCTAAAGTTAAGCTAGCTAATTATTAAATTTATCGAAATTATTAACTTAAATTTTAAATGCTTTTAAATTAATAATATTTTTTCCAGAATTGCGATTAGAATGAGTGAGATGGAGTGGAATCTCAAAATGTTGTGGTCTCGTATGAAAAGCGAGAAAAAAGCGGGCAGCTTTTTCCCCGAATGCCGCCGTCGTAGGCATATTCGATGCACATAAGCATTCGTAGTAGATATAGAGAATATTCTTTTACACCTGCTACACATGGAGTGAAAATGGGAGGGAGCGAGTGTTTTGTCCGAAAGAAACTAGTGTGTGGCAAATACGCTCTTTCAGCATAAGGATGCGCATAATATACATGGAATGGGTACATGAGAGGGGGGAGAAGAGTATGATAATTGCCTAGTACGAAAGAATCTGCGGCGGGATGTATTTGATGTGAAAGCTGTAAGAGGAATGAGTATGAGTCTATCCGATCAAATTGATTGTGCTGTTGAAGGTTAAATTGGTTGGTGCAAACTGCAAATATGCGAAGACGTGGTTAGAATCAAAAGGGATTTTTTTTTAGGAGCCTATTTGGCGACTACCCACTTGGGCATAAGTCGCCGCAATAAAACAGCCTAGCTCTAGGCTACTTTAAAATAAAAATATGAAAACAACAACGATAAAAAGGGAAGATGGCAACAATTAGGAAGCAAGCTCCGGCGTCGGGGGAAGGTCCGCCTCTCCCCGGCGCAGGAGCGTGCGACCTACAAAGAAAACAACAAGAAAAACAAAACCTAGTTAAATAAAGGAGAAAAGGCCGGCCTCACCCAATAAGTCTATAAGTTCACCAGTCAATGTGCACGAACTCGTCCCGAGTAAAGGGAAGACCACCTGACAGCGACACTGTTTAAGATAAAAAGAGAGGAACTGTGTCAACATGGAAATGGAGCAAGTGTGGAACAAATTTAAAGAAGTGGTGGCAGGGAGCGCAAGGGCTGTATGTCAGAACTAAAAAGAGAAAGCGAAACACTGAATGGTGGAATGGCGATGTAAAATGTGCAAGTGGAAACAAAAGGGAGGCGTACTTACAAATACTTAATAGTGCAGATGAGAATGTCAGAAAGATGCGAAGAGATGCATATTAGGACACCATTTGGACAGAAGAAGAATGAGGATCCGGATGAGAACAGGAGGTTCTTCTGGTATGGTAGGTAATAAAGTTCTGTTTCCATTTCAAACCTATTTAGAAGAATACTGTTTCGCAATACCTCTCATTCAAACCTTTGAAAGACAATTCAAATTATTTAAAACATCAATAAAATAAACAAATTCTATCAATCTCTTCAAACCTCTATTTTTTATCACTTCATTTAATAATCTAAATTAGCGAGTTGAATTCTGGAGCTAAAAACCGCATGAAAAGACAAAATCACCTATTTTTTTCAATCCAGAAGTTAATTAACATATTATCTTACCACTCTTTCTTCTTTTTTCATGTTCAAACAATACGTTGGATCGGCTTTCCAATCAAAAGCATAAGAACTACCTATAGGAACATGGAAATGTTAATGACATCTCTATAATCTAGATAAAAAAACATGGGATGAAGACCGACGGATTAAATATCAGGTAACTGTGTCGGCACTAAATTAACCTCAAGGACCTTGATACTTCTGACACTCGCTAGTGAGTATCAGGTGTTAGCATGAGGCAGGATGCTGCATCTGAAATCTGGAGAATTGCATGTCTTCCTGTCTCCAACGCCGCAGACGATCCGCGGCTATATATATATATATATATATATATATATATATATATATATATATATATATATATATATATATATATATATATATATATATATATATATATATATATATATATATGTATGCGAAGATGTTGAGGATTCGTGGAACATTTTCAAAAATAAGTTCATGAGTCTTCAATCAAGTTGCATCCCTCTGAAATGCCTCCGTCGGTCTTCTGTTCAACCAAAGTGGTTTAATCGAGAAATCGGGCAACTGCTTAGGGAGAAGAGAAATGCGTACCGGCGATCGAAGATCTCGGGTGCCTTTGACGAGTACCGAAGGCTAGCCAGAAGAGTGAAGTCCAGCATAAGGGCGGCTAAGCGGTCTGAGGAACTCCGAGTGGCGAGACTCTGCAAGGAGAATCCCAAAGAGTTCTTCGGCTATGTAAATAGCAGTAACCAATCCATCGTAGGATTGGGCCCTTAGTGGACGAGGAGGGTGCATTAACTCAGTCAGATACAGAAAATGCTAACCTGCTCAATGACTACTTCACTTCAGTGTTTACGAAAGAGTGTGGTCCGATCCCCCAGCCCACGGATTCCTACTCAGGGGAAAAGCTGGAGGTAATGGACTTCATCAAGGGAGAGATTTAAAAAAAGATCGCTGACCTAAAGACGAATAAGTCCCCCGGACCGGACGGGTTTCTATCCAAGGTGTTGAAGGAAGTGTGCGATGAAGTATCACGACATCTGTGCGCTATCTTTAACATGTCAATCCGGACCGGATGCGTTCCTAGAGACTGGCGTGAGGCGGAGGTGACTCCGATCTTCAAGAAAGGAGACCCCAGCCATCCGTCAAACTACCGACCCATCAGTTTGACTTCGATAGTCGGTAAACTCATGGAAAGCATCATAGTGGACAAGATAACGTCTTATTTAGAGTCAAACCTGCTACTGAAGAGTTCCCAGCACGGCTTTCGAAGGCAACGGTTCATGCCTGACGAACCTTGTGGAATTCTTCCACTTCGTGTTCAGTGAGCACGATCGGAACAAGGCGGTGGGTGTGGTGTACTTAGACTTTCAGAAAGCCTTTGATAAGGTACCACACCGAGCACTGGGCATAGACGGAAAAATAGCCGGCTGGATCGAGAACTGGCTAAGTGGCAGACGGCAACGGGTGGTGGTGAATGGACAGGCTTCTGAGTGGGTGCCCGTTACTAGCGGAGTGCCTCAAGGTTCTGTCCTGGGACCACTACTATTCATCATCTACGTCAACGACATGGACGGTGACATGGTTGCCAAGATTTCCAAATTTGCCGACGATACCAAGCATGGTATGAACGTTGCAAAGGATGGAAATACTGCCCGCCTGCAGGAAGATCTTTGGAAGATTGGGGAGTGGTCGGACACGTGGCAAATGCCTTTTAACGTGAACAAATGCAAAGTGATTCATATCGGCCACAGAAACCCCCAATCTCAGTACATCCTTAAGGGCACTGCCCTTGAATCGAGTGACACTGAGAAGGACTTGGGTGTTACTATCACTAGTGACTTCAAGTTCTCGAAACAGTGCATCGAGGCAGAGAAGAAAGCCCAAAGGATGTTAGGCTACATAAAGCGCCAGTTTGGATACCGTAACAAGGAGATAGTACTTTGTCTGTACAACTCCCTCGTTCGGCCGCACCTGGAGTATGCCGTACAATTTTGGAGTCCTTCGTTTTGAAAAGACATCGCAAGGTTGGAACGCATACAAGCTAGGGCAACCAAACTGATTCCCTCTATCCGACATAAAATTTATGAGGATAGACTAAGGGAATTAGATCTGTTCTCGCTGGAAACCCGTAGACTGCGTGGTCAGCTCATAGAAGTTTTCAAAATACTTCTAGGGTTCGACAATGTTTACTACTGGGATATTTTCACACTGAGTGAGAACAGAACGCGCAATCACGGCTTCAAACTTGAACTGAAGTGTTACAACCGCAATCTGTGTGGAAATTTTTTCACCTACAGTATTTGCAGTAAGTGGAACGCACTTCCAGTGGAAGTTGTCAACAATGAATCTATTGACCAGTTCAAGTCAAGACTAGACAAAGTCTTGAAAAGTGGCCGTTTAGGGACTCAAAACAATTGAGCAGCCATGTGTCTACTCGATTGCTAGTCCAAAGGTACCCTCTTTGAATGAACCGTAAGGTCTCCTAGGGTACTTTCTTTCCTTGTAACTCCTTGTAACATCTATATTACAAACTTTCTGTCCGAGACGCCATCGATGGTATTCATTTTAAATTAAAAAATAATATTATTTTGACTTCTTATAACCACCTTATATTTTGGTGTTTACGTGACTATTTTAAGCTTTCATCATTTCACCATCATCAAATTAAGAAACGGACAATGGAACGAGTAAACGATAGTCTGAAGCTTCGAGAGGGCAGGGCGTATAGAGGGAAATAAATAAAACGGGTAAGATGTAAAGGGAAAAAGAGCTAAGATGGAAGAGAGTAAATAAGGAAGGAGGTAGAGAGAACATGAGGTAGAGATGGGAAAAGGTAGAGAGGGTAAGAGATAGAGGAAAAGTAGTAGATAGGATAAGAGATAGAGGAAAAGATCTAGAGAGGGCAGTAAGTAGAGCGGGAAGGATGTAGAGAGGGAAGAGAGTAGAGAAAGGAGATATAGAGGCTAAGAGATCAAGGTAGAGAGGTGGGGGGAGGTAGAGAGGGAAGGAGGTAGAGAGGGAATGAGGAAGAGAGGGGATGAGGTAGAGAGGAAAAGAGTTATAGAGGAAAGGAGGTAGAGAGGGAAGAGGGGGAAGGAGATCGATAAAACTGACAAAATAATGAAGCCAACAGAAAACCCTCCCTTGTTGGTCACAAACAGTAGCGCGACATAAAAATTCCAACCTGAAGCCCCTTCCTTGAAGGGTCACAGCCCCCATAAATGAAGATAAAAAAGATTGCGAGATTACTAATTCGGAAGAATAAAATAAATTTATGGCTAAAAAAGGTTAAATCCTTTTGTAGGTAAAACGAAAATAAGACGATTAAACTTTCACCCTGTGGTCAATATTCAAATTTCCGCAAATCTCAAATGAGGGTATCTACATGTTAGTTTTACAAATTAAGGATTTTCGAGTAATTTGAGGCCCTCAATTTCGAACACGAGCAATCAAAGCAATCATAATAATAATAATAATAATAAGTCTTTTGTAATGCGCTCTTCAAGGCCTGAGGCCTTCCCAGAGCGCACGTTGTGCTGAGATGAGAATGGAAATTCAATGGAAATTCAAGAGGGGGGAGAAAGCAATACTGAAAAGATGCGTTTTCAGGAGACGCTTAAATGTGGTACGAGAGGGAGAAGACCTGATTTCAGCAGGAAGAGCATTCCACATTTAGGGGCGCAGATTGAGAAGGAGCAGTCCCCCATTGAGCAGAGGGATGAACAAAGAATATTCAAAAGAGGTGCATGTGATGACCGAAGGGCCCGAGGAACATGCCGTGGCGAGAGGGCAGAAGAGAGGTAAGACGGGGCCTTGTTGTTTAGGGCCTTAAATGTGAAGAGAAGTATCTTGAAGTGAGCACGGGATCTGACAGGGAGACGGGCGGCATAGTTCTGTACAAGTTGAAGGGGGCGGAGAGAGGAGGATGGCAGATTCACAAGCAGAGAGTTACAGTAGTCAAGGCGTGAGGTGATGAAGGCATGAACAGCAGTCTCAAGACTTTGGCGATCAAAGTGAGAGCGAATGCGAGAGAAGTTACGAAGGAAACATAGAGAGGATTTGCTGACATTGCGGATATGAAGCTTAAAGGAGAGATGCTGATCAAAAACAACACCCAGATTCCTAACGCAGTCAGAGAAAATGATAGTATTACCGCCCAGAGTAAGCGAGGGAAAGAGAGATTTAGATTTTTTGACAAGAGCAGGGGCGCCGACGAGGAGGACCTCAGTTTTGGAGTGATTAAGCCTGAGGAAGTTGGTAGAGAGCCAGTCAGAAATGGAGGAGGTCAGTGATAGAGTAGGCAAGAGACGCGGGGGATGAGGAAACGAAAATTTGAGTGTCATCAGCATAGAGGTTGAAGGATAGACCGAGATTACGGAGAAGGGAACTAAGAGGGAAAAGGTAGATACGAAATAGTAGAGGACCAAGGACAGAGCCTTGTGGCACTCCAAAGCGAATGGGGGTAGAGTCGGATGAAACGTCGTCAATCACAACGGATTGGGTACGAGACGAGAGGTAAGAGCGGAACCAGTCAAGCACGGTGCCTGATATGCCGAGGAAAGAGTGGAGACGACCAAGTAGGACGGTATGGTCAATAGTATCGAAGGCAGAGCAGAGGTCGAGTAGAGCGAGGACGGAGGCACAACCCCTGTCCGCGGCTCTTCGTAAGCAATCGGACACATTGAGAAGGGCGGTTTCTGTGGAGTGACCTGACTTGAAACCAGATTGATAGGTTTCATTAATGTTACAGGCCACCATGTGACTGTTGATGCGTGAAGCAACCACTCTCTCCAGAACCTTAGAGAGGAAAGGAAGTTGCGAAATCGTGCGATAATTGGAAGGGTCAGTGGGGTTCAGTTCAGGCTTTTTAAGAATCGGACGGATGTGGGCACGATTGAAGGAAGAGGGAACAAGACCAGTTGCAAGTGAAGTGTTGAACAGGTGAAGAAGCGTTGGGAGGATAGCAGGCAGAATTTTACATAACAGTTTAGGCGGAAAAATGTCCTTTGGGGAGCCCGATTTCTTAGAACGCGAGAGCAGAGCTGTAAGCTCCAACGCGGTCACAGCGGGGAAAACGATAAGCGGCTGAGGCGGGAAGTCAGGGAGAATGGCAGGAGCCGGGACATAAGGCTGAGGGAGGAGGCAACAAAGACTTAATGAACCTCTCGGCTGAGGCTGAAATAACGCTAGGCTGACGATTAGCGTTGTAGGAAAACCTAGGTACCCACCTCAAATGGTTGTTAGGCCGGGAGGGCTTGCATACGAGGCAGAACCCAACTGCGATCAATAGAAGATAAGCGACCCGAAGTGTTTGGGAGTTGGGGAGGGGGAGGCATTTATCTTCATATAAGAAGAGTTGGAGTCGTTCATCTTCATGAGTGATTTGCGGCCAGGGGCGTTTATTTTCAGATGAGAAGAGTTGAAGTTGTTCTTCTGCATGAGTGATTTGTGGAAAATGGCGCTTCAAGTGATGCCACATCTGTATAAACCCCGCGGTGTGGTTAAACGAGGTAGAACCGGTTTGCAAAAGCAATGGAGCCAAGTCAGAGTTTTAGCAATCGCGATTCTACGCTGATTTTCCTCTGCGCATCTCCTCGTACCGAGTCTTGAAACACTATTAAGAATGGCAGCTAAGAGGTTCAGCCATTTGTTGGGGGAGGGAGGGGGGCGTGAATTAAAGCTGTATACCATCTATCCTAAGTTATACAAAAAAAATAACATTCCAATAAAGGAATAACTAATATCGATAAAATGTAATTATGATTATATTCAAGGTCTTGGGTTAACTTCAAAGGGTTTTAATTCACAGGTTCAATGCACCGTAACCTCTAGATTCCTACACAGGACGAAGCATTGCCCAATTTTGTTATTGTTTGACCTTTTCTCAATTGATCCCCTTCGCCCATTAAAACGCTTTTGACCATCTTTGCTCAAGCTGTCTCCGCATCCTTTCATATTTTGCTTTACTGATAGTAATTGCTTGTTTTAGGTGATGATTTCTTAGGATAAGCAGGAATGGAATAAGTATAATAAAATGCAAATAAATCCAGACTGCACTTTAACTTGAAAACGATAGATCATTAAAGAAATGGATAAAATGAAGCGCTTTGATCATCTTCCTATCTACACCCGTCGAAGTGAAATTAAGCTACATCGGAAAGAGTTAGTCGTCGGATAAGATCGAAATTTGGTTCTAAGGCTACGTTAATCTGTAAGTGGTAATGGATAAACCCCACTTAACAAAACTCCTTATTCACATTTGTAAAATGAACTACATTTTGGGTTCGCTTATATAACCTCAGTGAATTCCTTTGGGAACTTCTGGTTTAGAATTCTTTATTTGTATATAAATTTCCTCCACGATATATAGCCCCCCCCCCCTTCCTCCGATGTGCTTCCCTTCCTGAATAAAACACCAAAAGCGGAACACGAGAAATATTGTTGAACATTCATTTCATCGTGACTCATGAACGAGTGTGTTGGCGCGGAACAAACATTTAATGATGTGCTTCAAATTCACTAAAGAAGTGCAGCCAGCTCACAAGCGATGAGAGATTCTCCCATTTAGCTGTGACCTTTTTCACCTCCTCTTTGAAATCGACTCTTATCAGAGCCATCAGAGTGACTCTCGGAACCACGACTTTGCCCCAACACTTTTCCTATTAGGAAATCAACCACGTAATCTACCCCCACCCTACACACACTCAGGAGGAGTCTTAGCTCTTTGTGTACGGTTTCGCGGATGGTTATTCCGTTGTTTTTGTTCCGCTGGTCAGCTCCAATACCCACGAAGGTCGTTCGTCTTTGTTTCTTCCATGATCTTCTCCAATTTCTTCAGTTAAGAGCGGAGGAGGTGGATATGGCCGGGTTTTTTTTATCTTTGATTAGCAGTCCTTAATTGGGATTTATGAAATGATCATAAAGTTCATTTAAATCCGTGAAATGTGTGGATATACTCATGCTTTGTTTCTTTAATATTATTTTTCAATGTACGCGTCTTTTTTCACTGTTCTCTTTTTAAATAAATAAAATCCTTTTGATTTTTCAACAATCAAATATTCTACCTCTTAGGTTGGTGGATTCAATTAAGCCTCAAACAAACACAAAGTCAGCAGATAAAGAACCAAATGGTTTTTCAAGGGTAATTTTTAAACAGCTTTTAGAGTTGGTATTTAATGAAACCTTCTTTGAATTTGACAACAAAATTTATCAACAGATTGAGTTCCCTCTTTGGTCCCTCATCTGCTGACTTTTTCATTACCTAAGTTAGGGACACGTTTTTTTAAACAATCTCTTACTGAATGTCGAACAAAATTCTGTAGACGTTTCTTTAATGATTTGATCGCAGTTTTTCAAAATGACGCCCAAGCTGAAATGTTCTTTAAGTTTTTGGATTCTCTCCATCACAATATCACTTATACAATGGAATAAGAACAAAATGGAACCCTAATTTTCTTAGATTTACTAATTCCAAAGCAAAATAGTAACATAACCCCTTCAAGTTTATAAGAAACTGACGTTTACAGGCCTAGGTCTAAAGTCTTCAGCAGCAGTGATATAAATTTCAAGCTTTCTTCTATTAAGACTCCTACATAGAGGCTACCATTTCCTCTACCTTTTTTCTCATCCACTCAGAATCACAATTCCTAAAATCTTAATTCTTAATATTTGTATCCCATCTTTCTATTTTGAAAAAGTAGCTAAAAAAATTAAACAACCTTTATGACCACAAACTTCTAGATTTCTCTATACCCAAAGATGTTCGCCTCATAATTTTCCCAGCAATGGGCACTTTGAACAAGTAGTTCCGTTTAAATTTCATCAAATATTATTTCGATACCAACTTTCGGCGATTTTTTGTCGACGAGAGAACCAATGGGAGCACTTTTCCACAAAAGATCCAACACCTAAAGGCTTGCATAGCCGTGTTGTTTACCTATATAGGTGAACATGGTGTAACCTTGCCAAATATATTGGCAACACTGTGCACCCTTGAGACTAGGATCTGCTTCCATATGAAAATCAATGTCAGAACCGAAAACATTCTAAAAAGAAAAGAACATTCGGCCATTAGAGAATGTCGTGGTATGATCGGTGTACGCCGTTATACACACACAGGCCTACTGGCCGACCGAGATTAAGGCTCCACCTGGGGATGGTTCTAAGAGTGCTTTGCATACACAGTGGCTAGGGAACGGAATATTCAAACACGGTTACAAAAATATACTTTAATAGGACTAAAGATTACATATACATATAGGGCAAGTTAAGTGACAATGCGATTAAATATTGAGGGTTCACTGCTAAGATGATTAACACTATCAATTAAGTTTGAACCGATGGATAATTAATTAAGTAATGATTTTAAAATTATGCAAGTTCTAGAGCGAAGGGGATCCTTAAGGCTCGACGTGGTAAAGGTGGGAGGAGCGTGACGAAGCGGGGGGGTTAAATCCCTTTTACCTTGATGTGCGGCGAGTAGGACCAGGTAGGTAAGTTCGACCTTGAACTTGTGGGCGTCTTACGGGACGCTCAATTCAACTTCGAGAAACTGAAGTGAAGGAGGGAAGGGGGGGAGGGCTCTTATCCTTAAGAGGCAAATGGAGGTTGCTTCGGGGATGGCTTTTCCGATCCTTAAAATCCGAAGACGTGGTGAAAAGGGTTGAAGCGCGCCTAACTATTTCCACGAACAACACTGAGTGACGACTAGCTCTTCCTTGGCTCTTCAACAATCACTCAATTCTTCTCTGGACGAGAATGTAGTCGATTTCCTCTCGATTAACGAAGACATTACACCTAACGTCCTGGACGGCGGCTTCAGACACGATCTGCATGTGAAATCTGAACTGTCGAATATATACCCCGAAATTATCTAGACGGGGAGAGAGATTCATCGCCAACAGGCTTCCTTAATTGCCTTGGGTCGCGATAAGGGCCCCTAGCGAGAAGTTGCGATGGCCCCTTAATGGTCTTTCCATTGTTCTAATTTTCGCAGAATATAGGGTAGACGAATTTAGAGCGGTCAACGGCGAACTGGGAAAGTCTGGAGGGGAGGGGGGGAATCCTTCTCTCTCTCATTCTTCCACAGAGAACATTTAATAAAATGCAAATGTTGTAGGGAAAATAAGCCTACAGGTCTATGCTTATAAACACACCCGCGTCAATGGAACGACCATGACTAATGTTAATTGCCAGATCTCACTTGTCAACTTAAAAGTTGACCATTTGGCAATATAATTTCCGCACTTCTCCCCCCAAAATACATAAGGAGTTTTTAGTTCAGATAATCTACCATATAATATTATGGGATTGTTTTGGAGGCTTTCCTATAATAGATTAGGACCATTTAATTACGGGGAAAGGAACGATCACGAGGCTTATAATCTTCTCTTAAGCGTTGCAAATCGCGACATTAAACTCGGCCTTGATTATGCTTACGAGAGGGCCTTTGCCGTCCCACTCTTTTTCTTGTTTCCCCCAATAGAGAAACTTATAAAAAAAGAACACCTCTCAAAAGGCGCCTATTCATCAAGGACCCGAACGAATTTCGTGCACTAGCTGTGGGCCAACTGTGATCATTTTTTTTTTCTTTAAGAGCCTATCTGGCGACTGCCCACTTGGGAATAAGTCGCCGGAATCATGACAGCCGAACACTAGGCTACTTTAAAGTAAGAACACGAAAACACAACAACGATAAAAAGTGAAGATCGCAACAATTAGCAAGCAATCTCCGGCGTCGGGTAGGGGTCCCCCTCCCCCAGCGCAAGAGCGTGCGACCTACAAAGAAAACAACAATCACAAAAACAAAAAAACGACTACAAAACTTAGTTAAATAAAAGGGAGAAGGCTGGCCTCCCCCAAAAGTGTACCAGTCCACCAGTCAAAGAGCACGCACCCGTCCCGAGTACAAGGGACAGGCGGTAGCGACCCCGCCCATCCCGGTGGGACAGGTAACGTGCACGAAGATCGCCCAGACTGGGACATTCGACAAGAATGTGCCGAACAGTCTGGGGGACAACGCAGTCGTCACAGTAGGGCGCTGGCGAGCGCTCCATCAAATGGCGGTGCGTCCCGCGAGTATGCCCAATTCGGAGACGACAGAAAGCAACCTAAAGCCTTCGCGGCATAGGAGGGGTAGGTCCATGGGAACAGTCGCGGCACAATGGCACGCAATTTTAAGTTCCCTTCGACCGTCTCCCATCTTCTTTGTCAAACATCCCGAAGAGCTGCCCGTATTCCTGTCATGTAGTCGGTGTGAGGAAGAGCAAAACGCTGGTCCAGTCGCAGAGTCCTCGCGGACTTTTTGGCACCCCCATCGGCACGCTCATTCCCCGCAATTCCTACATGTCCAGGAACCCAGCAGAAGATAATCTCGACATCCGCCCGGCTTGCCAAAACCGTGGCGTCACGGATATCGCGAACCAGGGGATGCGGAGATTCCAATGCCCCGAGAGCACTCAGGGCGCCTTGTGAGTCGCTATAGATCACAATCCGGTCTCCGAACCGGGCACGTCGCGTAATCTCCCGTACCGAGTGTTGTATTGCCACCAGTTCGGCCGTAAAGACAGACGCAGCGCCTGGCAGAGCCCTGCTAACTTCAAACAGAGGGGATACGGCGTAGAAGCCAACCCCCTCTTGGGACTTGGAGCCATCCGTATACACTGGCACGGTTCCAGCGTGACACGATGTGTGCTCCAAAAAAGACGAACGCAATACTCCCGGCGCTGTACAAGCCTTGGGAGCAGAAGCGTGGCGACAAATAGCCAAATATGGTACCCTCCTGGGTGGCGTCCTGGGCAGAACCCAACTCTGATCAAATCAGAAGAGATGAATTCTGTCTTTCTCCAATTTACTTCGAAGTACCATGGATCAGCCAAGAGGCGACTACTCTCTCCGAAGACCAATTCTCAAAGCCAGCTGACCCTTCAAACAATAATATGTCCCTTAAATGTGATGCTGGGGAAATTAGATAATCATTCATAAATAGAGGGTCAACCTTCTAGGACGTCATATAAATTAAGCTTCCGTAGCCAGATTTCCTTCACCCGTTGTTTCATTTTTGTTCAACAATATTGTAAGCCAATATAAGTAAATCGTTACCTCAATTTCGGAATCTGTATAGAATTAGTACCGAGCTCATTATAATCAATCTTCCAATTTATATCCCTTCACTCGTAGGCGAGTCTACATGTGACGGAATGGAATGAGGAACTTGAATTACCCGGGATCTTAATAGAGAATTATTGCCGAATTCATTACAATATAGGAAACCTTATTTCAGGTTTCTCACGACGGGCTACCGAGGTGGTTCCCGAAAGTCAATGAAAAAAAAGGAGGGGGGGGGGCTTTTCGAAGGGAAAACACATCAAATCCACAATCGGGAAACGACGCGGGGATCAATTTAAAGCAACAATCTCCCGAAACAAATCCCAGCTTAAATTTAGTACTACTTTGAGTACTTATATTAGTTTTATATTAATTATAGGATTTCATGTAGATTATATTATATTAATTTGGATAGGGGGTGTTTTATTGGTCATCTCTCCCCCAAACCTAAACCAATTTTATTTGTTTCTTAGAAAGAGTAGCGTGACTATTAAACATCTCAAAATAAAAAAAATTCTAACCAGTGCCCAAATTCGCTCTGTTTGTCCAAATCACCATAAGGTACATAACATCTGTAAGTCAAAGTCTGAATTCGGACCATTCTTCTACCACACTCTTAATCTCCAAATAACATCCAAATAACCATTCAATCAATAATAACCAAAAATAGAAGACTCTTGCTTTAGGCATTCAGGGTAAACGTTGAAGAAATGTGAAAGTGGGCGTCGCTCCGACGGTGTTTTAGTTAATCTCCATTTATATATCCAAGTTTTGGCATAAATTGACTTTAAATAAGGGTGTTTTGCCCTATCAAATTGCCATATCTTTTTTGTTTTGTCCAAGATTGGCGTAAGTTTTTCTTTAATCTATTCTTGTGTTTATCTAAATTTATAACTAATATGATAAAAATTCCTGAAGATAATTTGCGGATCAGACGTCGAATTATATATATATATATATATATATATATAGATATATATATATATATATATATATATATATATATATATATATATATATATATATATATATATATATATATATATATATACGAGGGGCGGTCAATAAGTTTTGCAATTCGGATATAAGGAAACGAGATATGAGATAAAGTGTTTTATTATTTTTCAATATAACTACCCTCGACTTCAATGCACTTGCGCCACTTGACCCTGAGGCTTCGAATTCCCGACAACCCGAAATCTCCCGACTGCTGTTCAATCCACTCCTGGACGGCGAGCTGGACATCTTCATCGTCCCCAAATCGGCGTCCACGCAGCGCAACCTTGAGCTGGCGGAATAAAATGTAGTCGCTAGGGGCCAGATCTGGACTGTAGGGGGGATGGTTGAGCTCCTCGAATCCGCACTCGCGCAGGGCGTGAGGTTTCTAGGGACCCAACGGACAGAGACCTTGGTCATGGCCAAATTGTCGTGGATGATGTTCATAACACTTCCATGTGATATTCCAAGTTCTCGCTCAATTTCTTCGACCTTCCCCCGTCGATTGTCGATTTTCCACACGGGCCACATTGTTCTCGTTGGTCACGTCTGACGGGCGTCCTGGACGGGGGTCATCTTCAAGGGACTCATGACCATGGCGGACCTCCCTATTCGAGCTAGCAATGGTTGCAAAGGAAGGGGCGGTGTCGGTGTACACTACAACCATGCGTTCATGGATCTCTTTTGCATTCTTGCCTTCCTTGGTCAAAAATTGGATCACTGCGCGGTGCTCAACCTTCTCCATTGTTGAAAAATTTGTAACTGACGATCTGCGATCAGCTACTGCTTCTTAAATAGACGAGGCAGGAGAGTGCGGCTGCAGGTCCTGACTTGTCATAACTTGTCCTAACACCCCCCCCCCCCACAAACAGCCATTCCCCTTCCTCTGTTTTATCCTACCGATTCGCAAAACCTTTATGACCGCCCCTCGTGTATATATATATATATATATATATATATATATATATATATATATATATATATATATATATATATATATATATATATATATATATATAATATTGAGGATAAATCCCAGAGCCACGAGAAACGGATGCAGCACCTTTTAATTTTTCACTACGTTTCGAAAACTACAAGTTTTCATCTTCGGGCTAGAATAAGTTTACAAAGTTAATACATATTAAGAAAACTTGAAAGGGCCAACAAGACATTATTTTAAAGGGTGACCAATTATAAAATATCAGTAAAATGTACTATAAGTTAAAATTTTTAAAAATATGACTTGGCAACAGTTACCAATCAATTTATTTTTCTTAGGAAGTATTTTCTAAAAAATTTATTTCCTTATGACCTATATGATAGAATTTTAAAAATGCTATTTGATAATCTCATTGACCCCCCTCAACCCTGCATAGAAGTTCCTAAAATGCCCATATATTTACTAATTTCAGAGATAGGTTTTTTTAAACGATACTTTTAAAAGAAAAATCTTATTTATTTTTAAAATATATTTTTGCCAAATCAACCCACAAATAGTTTTTATAAACAAACTATCGATAGGAAGTTTTTCTAGCAGTAAAGATCCTATCTCTTTGGAGTTCCGCAGTGATAATGTCTATTTATTTAAATGTCCCAGTTGTACTGGAGCCTCTTACATTGGTAGCACTGTAAGGTCTCTTGGAGCTAGGTTCTCTGCTCATATGGGGATTAGTTGGCGCACAAACAAAATATTAAATAGAAAGGAAAAGTCATCTATTAGGGAACACACCATAAGCTGTAAAACTAACATTTCTATTGAGAATTTTAAAGTATTAGCCTTTAACAACAACAAACATTGCCTAAGAACCCTCGAATCTCTATATATAAAACACTACAAACCTACACTCAATGAAGATTTAAGTGAAATATCATTATTAATTAACTAATTTTAACTACAGTTTGTTAGTTGGTTTGCCTTTTAATAAACCAAGCGTCAATGTAACCTATATATACTAGCCCCTTGTTAAACCTACCATTCACTCTCTAGGATGGATCCGCTTTAGTAAGTACCCAAATTTTCCGTTTTTATATTAAATGTTTTTAACTCTTACAGTCTTTACAAAATTAAAAACAAAGTTTAAATTTATTATCTTTAAATAATGGCAGGTCAATTTCTCTTATAGTTTGTAATTAATTTCTGCAATAAACCTTAAATTTATTAACTAATATTTGAGTCAGTTTTAAAGCAAATCTAACTGTTGCAAAGTCATATTTAAAAGTTTTAACTTATAGTACATTTTACTGATATTTTATAATTGGTCACCTTATAAAATAATGTCTTGTTGGCCTTTTCAAGTTTTCTTCTTATGTATTAGCAATTTTTTGAGTCAGTTTTAAAGCAAATCTAACTGTTGCCAAGTCATATTTTTAACAATTTTAACTTATAGAACATTTTACTGATATTTTATAATTGGTCACTCTTTAATTTTTTCCGAAGAAAAAGAAAATGATTCCGTTTTCAAAATGGGAAATAAATAAATGTATTCCAGTTTATATATTATAAAAAATGTGTTAACAAACTGACGAACGGAACGTAGGTAGGGACCGGTCGAGGCAGACAACATTTGAATAAAGTGAGGTATGATATACAGACTAGAGCAGAAAGTTCCATTACATCGGTGACATTTCGAAAAAACAAACTTAAATGATCCGGATATAAGATACGAGGTTATGTACACTAGAACGGCCAGGACAACGAAAGTGCAAGTCTTAGCAGACTTGTCTTCGAGTTAGGAAGAACTCATACGTACATATGAGAAAGGCAAAGGTAGCCTACTCAAACAAAGCATATGGCATTAAACAAAACAGAGATACACACGCGGATATCAAACTGCCAAAGAGATATGGGGTGAAACTCTCTCCATGTTACCTACAAGGCAAGAACGAGTGGATAAAACTCTCGTTTACGTTGCCTCGGAAGCAAGATAAACAATCGACTAACTCTTGATTGAGGATTACAGAGCTCTACAGAGGAAGCAAACTCACTTATCCAGTTGGAAATAGGGAAACATATTTCCTTTAGTGAGTTTTGGTTAAACCAATGAATACGTAATGGTAAATATCCGGGGAGGGGGGGGGGGGCTCTCAGATGCATAACTTGTGATAGAAGGAGCCGTTGACCGAGCAAGACGACAGCATAAATTTCAAAATGGTGCTGGGATGTGGACAGCGGGAACGTCACCTAGGAAAAGAAAGAAAAATGTCCAACTCTCGCTATAACCCCCAAAAGACCAAAGATGTTATACATGTGGCCAACCAAGTCATTTCTCAAGAAATTGCCGCCAGAAAAAGAAAAGACAAGAGACCTCAGGAAGAGCAGCAGCGAAAAGTGAAGCTCGAACGTCTAACAAGCAAGGACCAAGTCAGAAATGTCACTACTCCCCACCAAACACCAAAAACACACGGAGCGGAGCTTACAGTCTGTCTACAACACGGGGCACACTAGGACAGGAAATGCCTACTGGCGATACATTTTTCTCAGACCAAAACGGAAGAATAGGTAGTGGTAATAGATTTTGGCCAAGATGGCAGAGGAAGCTTGATCACCCTTCCCACTTTCTTTGTAGGTGAGTCTGTGTATGAGAAAATGGAGTATCCACCTATGCTGCCGATACGGATAATCCTGAAGGACTATACAAACAATGACCAAGCAAGCCTCGGAGAAGTTACAACATTGTAGGACTCGGTAGGTTAGAGTTCCTTTTCATCTCTCACGTAGTACCATAAGTTCCACTGAAGTTTGTACTGGGGTAATCTTTTTTTTAATTCTTAAAGCACTGTTGTATACAGTGACGAACTCTACAAGGCAAAATCTTCCGTAAGGAACGAGAGATGCTTTTGATGGCCCCGAAGGTTGTGGTGGTGCTACATGAATAGAAAAAAATGTTCCTCGGTCAGGGTGAAAGTCCTTGATCCAGGTAAAGACACCATTTGGATGGGTAGTGGAAAAGTATCGCGAGATCGGAATAATTCCCGGATACGCTGAAGAGGGAACGGTGTGCATTTCGATTATGAACCGGGATTTTGGCAGTGTAACGGTCGGAAAAGGGAATGTACCCGCGTTGGTTACAGCTGCAGAGATCGTCGGTTCGGTTAATAAACAAAGAATTCCGAAAATGGGCGCCACCGAAAATAACTCGGGAAAAAGTCGTGGCTACTCGCGAAGTTCACTAAAGGTAGGTTTAGACAGTCTCCAGAAGTTACAGAAAGCAATGCCGAACTAAGAGAAATGGGTATCAGAGGAAAGGAAGATTGTGGATGGGTCGTTGTTCGATTTTATAGTCATGTGTTCTGAACAGATGGAGAACAACTTGAGTATAGTAAGGATATACCGATGCATAGAGAAATAGGGAAACATCCATGCATATTTAAAAAAGCCATACAGGATACCAATTTCCCTAGAAAGGGAGTTAACAGTCAAGTGTTGAGATGGAAACGAATGAAATTATAAAGCCGTCGATGTTTCCTTGGTTTTTTCCGTTGGTGTGAGTGAAAAAGAATGAAGGCTCAATACATTTATGTGTAGATTACTGGGTTCCTAAAACAATCACTACACAATACAGGTTTTACGTCTCGAACATCGATGAAACTATTGTGAGGTTCCGCGGAAACATCTATTACAGCACCTTGGATTTGAGGTCAGCTCGCACTCCACTCCGACAACGAAGAAAAAACAGCCTTTAGGACATCGTCAGGACATTTCCACTTTCAAAGCTGCTCCATTCGGATTACCTAGCTCCTCCGGCAGTGTTCCACCGGTGTATGAATGTTCTCTTCAGAAAAAAAGTTGGGAAAAGACATTCGTTTACATGGATGACATCATAGTGATGGGGAAAAACTTGGAAGATCACGATCAACGAATAAGGAATATTCTGCAATGCCTAAAGGAGGCAACCTTAGAGGTAAGGAAGGAAAGGGTAATTTACTTAGAGACAGTGTAGAAGACTATTTAGCCATATTTTATCGCGAACAGGTATCCAGCTGCAACAAGAAAAGATCCAATCAATACAAAAAGTGAACCACCTAAGGATAATAGCGAGTTGAAAAGATTCCTGGGTCTAAGTTCTTATTACAGGAAACTTATGGAGTTTTCCACCGATCGTCCAACCATTAAATGCAGTATCCACTAAAGAAAGCTGAAAGTAGTAAGATGAACAATACACTACATGATAGGAATTGAAGATTGCATGAAAGAGTAGAAGATGTCTATATTTAGTTTACTATCTCATTTATTCCGCAATGCGGAGATCTCACTTAAATTCATTTTCTTAACATGGAGATAATAGCTTTAAAGAGCAGCATATTTGCCATTGCTCATTGTATGAGTCTCGAGGGTTAGTATTGCCACGTAGCCAATGAAAAGAGTTTGTGGAGTGTATTCTCATGAGGTGAAGGCAGGTAAATGCCACCTGTGGTAAAAAAAAAAGCGATTGTAACCTCTCCGATAGGGCCTCGTAGTGGAAACTGTTAAATCAGATCCTAGTCAAAGCACCAGAGACTTACAAATAACTGATTTGTCACGTTCAACTGTCCACGAAGATTACTGCAGACGTTTATTGCTAGCTAACAATAAAGATCAAAAGTAGGTGGCGAACATAATTTAATGAGTTGTATATCGTAGGTATTGAAGATATTGTAAACGTATATATTATGATTGGTTTCGTGGGTGTAAATCGGATGCTGTATGGAAGAGAAAAGCATGCAAGAGGTTTTTAGTGCTGTTAAAGCTCTGAAAATGGGAAGGCAGCAGGATGTGTGTTAAGGCATTCGAAAGTGAAGGAGTGCCTGAGGACTAGAAGAATGCAGTAGAATCGCCGTCGTATAAGTGTGAAGGAAATAACGATGAATGCAAGAACAACCGTGAGGAGAAGTCTTTTGAATGTTATAGGTAAAGTGTATGGAAAAAATTCTGATTGAATGTATAAAAGGGAAAACTGAGGGTTTGATGGTGATGAACAAGCTGGCCTTGGACGGGTGTGTGTGTGTGGGGGGGGGAGGGGGGGTCATGGATTTGCAAATAGAAAGCAAGGAATAAGAGGTGTATAGTGTACGTTGGGTTCATGAATCTGGAGAAAGCTCATGATTGTGGAGATGGAGAAGCAATATGGCAGGTGCTAAGAATGTATGGGAGTAAGGGGTAAACTATTTGATGGTGTGAAGAATAATTTTGTTGAAAGTAAGGCGTGCATTAGGGTGAAAGATAATGAGTGGTGTGACATACATACGTGGGAGTGTAAGACAAGGTTATGTGGTGCCGCCGTGGCGTTTTAATATCTTTAGGGATTGAGTACTGAGAGAAGTGGCTACGTATGGAAATGGTGGAATAGTGGGGAAGAGGGTTATTCAGGAACGGTGAGGAATGGGTTCTATCTATGTCTGATTATGCTGATGACATAGTGGTAGTGATAGTGGCTGAGAGTGAGAGAGTTTTGGAAATGTTGATCGAAATCTTTGATAGGGTGTGTGAGAGAAAGGGTGGGGTGTGATATCCAAGTTCGTGGTGTGACCCTTGAACAAATGAAAACATTGAAGTATCTAAGATACATTGTAAATTATTAGAGCTTTAGTTTGAGTGTAGAATGTGTCAGCAAAAGGCTGCATGGGAGTATGCTGGTGTCAATGTTGCTGTATGAGAGTTAAACTATGGTATGGAAGGAGAAGAAAAAGTCTCGGATGAGAGCGATGCAAATGGGTAACTAGACTCGCAAGTAAAGAGGACTTACGAGAGCGAGTGTCAAAGTGTGAGAAGGATTGAGTTTGCAGAAATGTGAAGTGTTGAGAGAGAAAGACCTGACTGAGGAGGAAGTGGATGATTCTGTGAATGGAGGGTTTTGTGAGGGGGAGGAGCTGCTAGTGGCCTGCTGCCTCGGGCGTGGACCAAATAATGGGTGACTTTGTGCTAAATAAGGCATAAAAGGGATGGTAAGTGAGGGTAATTTTGTGGGCATTGAAGCGTAACGACCCCACTTTGTGTGAAAATGGGTATTGATGATGATGATGATAACAACAAACTAACTTAAGGTAAAAGATAAGAGAAATGACAAAAAATAATAAACCAATGAATAAGCCAATTGGAGGCCAAACCTCGACGCGCCTCTTTTTCTGAGCCTGGAAATGCTCGCCTATTCTCGGAGGCCAAATCTCAATTGGCGGAACACAGAACTTTATTAACAAACAAAAAAGAATCCGTATACTCGTAAAAGGAACTCGAAATACTTACAGGAAAGAGAAAAGTAACACACCCTTTATATACACAAATGTGTAACTAATAGACCGATTGAAATTAGGAACAAACTAGACATTTCCATAGCACCAACGAGTATTTCACACAATGCATGAAGTTTGTCGACAATTTTGGCTCAATCCCTTGAGAGAAGGGTTACATTTTATTGGAATCACGCACAGCGATTAAATGACACTGTCGAGGTATTGTGTTTCCCTACTCTTCTGTCAGAGAACCATATATTCAATGACTTCTGCGCGCCAGTCTGATACTACTACTTTGAAAGGGAAACTATTCCTCTATTGGCTGAGTGGACTTTTTAACTAATGTATCTATGAGAGTGCCACAGCGTTTAATCCGTTTTAAGGAAAGAGCCAGTCAACACGTAAGGATCCAGTGAAACACCAAGAATTAACCAAAAATATCTCTTTTTAATTTATCAATTAACTCAAAATATTTACAATAACATATATAAGTTTAACATGATTCGCAAGAATTAATCAAGGGCTTATTGCAGACGAGAGTCATGAACAACGCAAAGTAGGCTCCACGTAAATAAACTAATTGCCAGATAGTTAATTTATGGAGACCTTTTAGTATAGCGTTTAGCGACAATTTACGTTCCACTAATCTTAACTAACATAATGAAAGGAGTCACTAAATATAATCTCTCCTTTAGTTAGCTTGGGTACAGTATTAAAAATCCTACTTAATCAAAACAAATATAAATAGTCATTCGGACTTACATGACCTTGAAAGGATCAGGGGTTGACGGATGTTGCTATATTGGATTTTCACGCTTTTTCGAGTTGCAGTGGGCGGATGGAGTTTTTCCACGAGATGGGGAGTGGAGGGGGACATGATGTCAAATTCTTCTTATAACTTTATCGCCGGTTATACGTTTAAAAGACGGAGAGAGGAGTTGTGCTCTCTGGCTCAAGTACCCTTCTGGGTAGCTCTTAAAGTCTTTAGTATCCTCGTCTTCTTCGAGGGGTTCCCCAACTGGGTTTTGGTATACGAGGTGATTTCGAAAGTACTTAAAAATGAAACTTCCTCGGGTATTAATTCTTCTCTCTCTCAATTACTGAGATTGCAATTTGAGACTCAGTCGAGGGTGAACCGGTCTTCTTTTCTCTTGCTCCCGAAATTCCTATTAGGCATTAAGAATTGTGATCTAGCCAGACTTCTTACTAAGTCTGTGAAGGATAACTCGGTATGGCCCCGATACAAAAACGTGACGATCTTCTAAGTTTTAGAAGTCGATTTCGGAACTGGGTGAGAGACTGATCACCTTGATCTAGTCCTCTATCGTCTCTCACAGAATAATCATCTCAATTCTTTCCTTATGGGGCTTATTTATAGACCGGCGACCACCCCACCTAAGGGGGATAGGGCGATACCGCTGAGGGGAGTGCGAGGGGTGAGGGGGAGGGGTGGCACCGCGGAGCCCAGGTCTGCTTCTTAATGAGAGGCACCGACAACCATCATATAATTTCTCCTCGGTGTTTTTTTTTTATCTAGCACCGCTTTTTGGCGTTCTGCCCACGGGCCTCCAGACCTCATAGGTAATCGGATCTTTTGAGAGCTGATTAATGGCGTTTTGTGGCTACCTTGGTACAGCAGTTCGCCACCGAATACCTATTCGGCGGGGAGATCAAAGCTTCGGCAGTTTGGCTGTTAGTCCGACGACTAACATTCTCACACCCTTCCTTTTTTGGTACGTTTCTCTCGCTGTCTCCGAAGAGGGACTTTAACATATATGTCCGGTTGGCCCTCTGTGTGGCGTTGTCACGTTATCCAACATTGGTCTATCCGTTATGTAAAAATTCCATCGATGGTTACAACAGTCTTGTCTTTTTTTAGTTAAAAAAAAAAAATCAATCTCGCCACATGATTCCTCGGTGCTTGGGACGATGGCTTTCAGCCTGTAGTACTAATAACCTACACCTCCCACCCCCACGAGAGGAATTGCCTTCGCTGGGAAATGGAGGCAGGCGTAAGATATCCCCGGCGTCCCTAATAGTCTACTCAGACTATGGACTCAATTTATATATAAATATATACATTTTTTAAATCAATATTGCGCTAATAAAATGTTAATACACCCGAGTTTTAAGTTCGGAATGAAGCTTACCATACCATCTTCATTCACATATTGAGAATAGACAGATAAATACATACTTAAAGAACCCCAAACCAGAACAAGAGACACATCTAGAAAAAAAGAACTCAAAATCAGGACAATAAACACATATCCATAAATATGCTGTGTGTTAGACTTATTTCATCCTTTCCTCGCGCTCATGAGAGATATATATTGTATATTCGTTGCGTGTTTAACTCAATTTCTCCTTTGCCCTTTGAATTCTCAATTAATTTCTCTCTCTTTCATAGTCCCGATCGACCTAGCGAAGCGTGCCTTAAAAGCTTGTCTATTCGTAAGAAATTTTGTTCTTCCGCGTAGCCGAGTGGTTAAAAGCTCACTTTAATTGATATCTGAGGGGTTTGCTCGCTGCCTCAGTGTGTTTGGTTCAAATCCCCACCCCAGTAAGGATTTTTTCGAATTAGAAAATAACTTTTTCGGAAGGAAAAATATTCCGTTTTCTCTTTCTTGCGGTATGCTGGATTTAATATCCATAAATGGAAGGCCCAGATCAGAACAATAGATACGTATACAAAAAGAACCACAAATCAAAACAAGGCAAACATACATACAAAAACCCCCAATCAAAACAATAGACATGCGAGTGCATAGATACCCCCAAATCAGAACCAAAAGACCATACATCTATATCCAAATACCACCAGATTAGAACAATAGACACATACTCCCATGAATAAATAACCCAAATTAGGACTGTCACTAATGAAGCGGTGCGAAAAAAAAGGGATGCATACTAATTGCCCCCCCTCCCTTTCCTTGAAATTGGAGATTTCTCTAATTAATGTGGATTCTACATATTTGTTTATATTTTTTTTTTTGGGGGGGGGGGATAATTACAAGAGTAAATTATCCGAGATTGAGAGTAAGCTATCATGGTCCCTGTACAGTGGGAGAGAAATAAATATACGTACACATTCAAAATTCAATTTTAATAGACTTCCAACACATAAAATTTCATGAAATTTACACGATATATTAATATTTAAATAAAGTTTAAGTTCTGTGCACAAAAAGGCCTGAAGCAGAATTTATATTCAGTAAAATTGAAATTAATGAAACCAGGGGGAAAAAAGTAGTCGTACAGAAACATAAACCTAACGAAATTCGTTTTAAAAAGCACAAGGCAGACTACCCTGTTGTGCAAATTAATTGAAAGTGATAGAAAACGTCAAATTTCACTAGTCATGTATTATTCTCAAAATCATAGCATGCATATCATCTTAATGTTGACAGTTAATAAAAAATATCTCCTCCCTTTGCTTCAATAACCTCAGCAATCCGATTTGGCATTGATTCCATCAATTTCTGGCTCATATTCCGTACTTCCTCATTCTGACACCAGGCCTGTAAAACAACACAGATCAGCTTTTCCATTGTGGAGCAGTCCTTCCTCATGGTCCTCCGCTTGATGATTGCCTACAGATTTTCGTTTGGATTAAGGTCGGGGGAATTTCCAGGCCATTCCAGTACCGTAATATTTTCGGCTCGAAAGAACATTGCATTTTTTTGGAGACGTTGCATGGGGCGTTGTCCTGCTGGAAGATGACATCACCATTTGGAAAGCGTTCACGAAGTGTCGGGACTAGATGCTTCCTTAAGGTTGCTTGGTACTTGTCGGAATTAATCATTCCTTCCACTGGTACCAGTCGTTCGGGTCCATTTGCCGTGAAAGTACCCCAAAACATCTTAGGAAGAAGGGGGGGGGCTTGCTGGATGCGCCCTGCTCTCACTGGTTCCCCTGCACTGCGCCTCACGACTTGTGATCGGATCCCATCGACTTTGGAGTGAATCTCGTCAGAGAATATCACCTTTGTCCAATCTTTTTTGGTCCATCCTTTGTATTTATTGGCCAAAGTCGAACGTTTAACCTTCATACCAGCGTTAAGTTGAGTCTTCTTGAGGGGTCTTTGCGCCGTTCTGCCGGCTTCTAAAAGCCTTCGGCGAATAGTTTACGAGTCAATGTGGATACCAGCAGCTAATAAATCACGTTGTAAGTCTTGGGTGATCTTTGCGGGTCTTTTACACTATTGCGTAGCAATATTTTGTCATTATGTGCATTTCTTTTTCGACCACATCGTCCACGTCTTTCCGCTTCTGGATTGCCGGTGACTTCGTTCTTCTCGATGATTCAACCCACAGTCTACTTTGTCAGTCTCAACTTACTGGCTATCTCCTGAACTGACATACCAGCATCTTCACGCAGTGCTACAACATTTGCTCTCTTCCTGAGAGTAACGTCCATCCCGCGAGCTAGCCTGTTAATGACTGCACTCATTGCAGTCTTTGTTTTGTTCGTTGTCCTTGGCAACCGAGGGTTGCCAAGCGTTACCATTTGGCGAAATCTATATGGTTGTCAATTAGCAAAATAAATGACTGAAACATCACAGCCACTCAAAACTGATTGATCACTCAAGAATCACCTATAACAGGGGTGTTTTAGAAAAATGAAGATTCTTGAGCATTGTATTAGTTGTGGCGGTGCAAATAAGCTTCTAGAGGGTTCAAATAATATGTACATCAGTCAACAAAAACTCAGGAAAGATTGGAATGCCATTCAGCAGTCAACGTTCCCGCAGTAAAGACGTTATCATGGAGAATAATAGAGAACTCTATTGGCACTGTCATTCTGAAGTGGAAAAGGTAGGAATCATCGACAACTTTCAACGTTCAGGTGTTCCTTGGAAGATTTCCCCAAACCTTCAAGATTATACTCAGGAAGGTTTGAGCTACCCCTATGACGACCCGTAAGGAAATTCAAGATGACCAACTAGCGGCAGGAACGTCGGTCATAAAGCAAACCATCAGTAATGAACTGAACCGGCATGATTTTAACTCTCGCAGGCCAAGCAAAACACCTCTGTTGCTGAAGAGACACAGAGCTGTAAGGCTGAAATTCACACGTGATCATTTGGAGAAACATGCTGAGTTCTGGGATAATGTCATGTGGTCAAAGGAGAAAATATAATTGTTTAGCCATAACAATTGCAGTCCTGTCTGGAGGAGTGATGGAGTGCCTACAACCCTAAGAACACTATCTCTACCGTGAAGTTTCGGGGAGGTAGCATCATGTTATCTGGGTGTTTTTCATCTAAGGGTACCGGCAATATCCACATCATAGATGGAACCTCGAATTCGGCAATGAACAGACATTTTAGAAGAAAACCTGTTTGTTTCTGTAGAGAAGCTTGGACTTGGAGAGGGATGGATCTTTCAACAAGATAATGATCCGAACATACTGCGAAAGCTATTCGCGAATGGTTCCGTAAAAACAATGTAAACGTTCTAGAGTGGACCAGTCAGTCGCTAGATTTTAACTCAATAGAGAACTTGTGGCGAACATTGAAAAGTAAGATTCAACTGAGGGGTCCCAGGAACATAAAAGAATTGGGGGTAATTTGCAAAGAAGAATGGGCCGAAATACCAAAGGAATGTTGCAGCGCACTAGTGAAGAACTACAGGAAACGATTGATGGCTTTGAAAACCAACAAAGGTTATGCAACTAAGTATTAATTACTAAATATCGATTTGTACGAATACTTTTTTCCCTCCTGTTTTCATTAATTTCAAGTTTACTGAATAACAATTCTGTTTCATTCCTTTTTGTGCACAGAACTTTTAACTTTACATTAATATACATCTATTGTTTAAATTCCATGAAGTTTGATGATGGAAAAGTCTATTAAAATTGAATTTTGAAGGTGTACGAATACTTATTTCCCCCACTTTATATCTTTTCACCCTTCCTAACTACACCTCTTTGAATGGGCCCTCATTCGCAAAGGTTTTATCGGGAATATCTTAATTAGATTTCCAGTTTTTATTTTAGTAAACACTTTTTTAAGCGAAACCAAACAGGGGCATCGCCACCAGAGCTTCAAGGCCAAAGTGGCAAATATAGAAAAAGTGAAAATGTGTGGAAGATATATAATCGCATATCCTACTACAGGTATTGGTATTGTGGCAGGGAGGGAACCCACCTTCGGGAGTTGGGGGCTGGAAGGCACGTACAGGTGGCAGCTGCAATATGCGTTCTATGATACAACCTGTCATCATCGGCCCCGACACATGTTGGTCAACTAACCAATAATTACACTATCTGGGTCAATCTTGATTACCGTGGCGGTGAAGCATTCAAAAACACGGAAAATACAAAATAAAATACTGAATTGGGATTACAAAATGAGAATTCCTAATCTTATGCTCCCGCAAATACACTCTGTTTGTAGTTCGCATTTTTCCTTAATTTATCAAAATCACTTTTTCTCTCTTGAATTTCTTTTGCATCTCAGCATCTAAACCTCTTTCGATCGATTTAAACCCAACCCTTGGATTTTGAGTTACGGCTTACTGGGAATTGGACACAAGCAAATGTCATTGCGGTAACGATAGGGATAAATATAGAAGAGACTATGGTTAAACACACAATACAATTTTTCCAAAAGTTTCTATTCAAAACCCAATTATAACTTTGAGGCAAACCCGAGATCCTCCCATTTTGGGGAGACTTGGCGAAAGAAAAATGGAATGCGATCCCCGAATATTGACTTTGCCCCGAATCCCTAAACTCACACAAACAGAAAAGAGCCACGTCTTACCTGGGGGCATTTCGACCACAGGCGAAAGGGGTGGTCGAGCGATGTCATAGTCAGCATCGTCCTCGAGTGTCGCCATTTCGGGGATGGTTGGTTGGTTGATTTCAAATTTCATGAATGCGGTGGAAGGAAACAACCGTAAAGGAAGGTATTTTTAGAAACTTATTTTCGACTTAATGACCTCCATATTTACGCCTTTGTCATCGAAGTTTTAAAAGTTCGTTCGTTGGATCATTTTTCCACATTTCCTCTCAATTATCGTTATACAGTCAGCGATGTGGATATCATCCTTAAAGCGTCGTTAGCTCGTATTTCATTATATATTATACAAATAAAACTGTGTATTTAAGTAAGAAAAGCTGTAAAAAGATGCGAAACAAGAATTTGGGGACTCTGTACCACTCGAAGGAAGAGAAATGCGGTCATACTCTATTGTAAAAGATACTCTATCGGCACCTCAGCCATAACATCACTCGGAAAAGAACAAAAAGATAAGATTCGAGACATAATAATAAACAACAACAAAGTTTAGAGCTTATGCCATAGTTGTTGAAGCACATTTGGTTAAATGGTAAAGAACAACACGTTAATAGAAGAAGGAACAGCTTGGAGACCATATTAGAAAACCAATGAAAAAGTAGGATGGGGGGGGGGTGTATTGTTGTTGTTGTTGTTGTTTTAATTGCCCTATCAGGCGACAAGAAACAAAGGTATAATTGCATAAATCTGGGACTTAAGCCTATCATCAGGCTATTTTAAAATAAATAAGAATAATAAATACAAAAGAGAAAAACAATAACAATTCTAGAAACCCAAACTAAAAACCCGACAGAGACAAAAGGGGCACATTCAGATGCCAGAAGGAGGCCCGCACCCTCCAGGCACTGGAAGCGCATCCAAAAAATTTAATGGCTAAATATCATGGAGACCGCCGCTTCTAGAAGACACTCAATACACTACGCCTCGAATACATCACACTCACGCACTCATGGGTGTACGAACCAGACCCAAGTACAAGGCAAAAGCAGTAGTCAACCCTCTCGACCCGATACCGTAACAGAAAGAGCGCGCGAAGATCCACTAGGCTGGGACATTCAACGAGAACTTGCCGGACAATCTGAGGGACCAAGCATTCATTACAATAAGGTTCAGAGAAACGCCCCCAACAAAGGGCGCTGCGTCCCGCGTGTGCCCGATTCAGGAACGACAGAAAAACCCCTGACTCGCAAGAGGGAGAAAGCATGAAAGCCACCACCCCCTCTTCCGATTTGGAGACACCCATGTACACTGGCACGGTTCCATCGTAACACGGTGTGTGCTCAAATAAACTCAAACGCAATACTCCCAGTGCTCTAGAAGCTTTGGGAGCAAAGGTGTGGCGAGAAACGTTTAAAGGTGGCGCCCTGGGCAGAACCAGAAGGGCCACTGGCCCAAGGTCTCGAAGGAATTGCTTTCCAAGTGTGCCAGAATAGGCACTCCAAGTGTGCCAGAATAGGCACACTCGAGATCGTCCGAGGATGAAATGGGAGATATTCACGACTGAAGGAGACGCTGGGCTCGCGCGTAATGCAGTATGTACGGTGCAAATTGAGTGGCATCTCTCTACCATCAACAAGGAGACTGCGAGCTAGAAGATGCCGGGTAGCCTCTCTATGATGCGATCCGACGTTACCGAATCTCTACTCGCCTTAACATTAGTCAGTCTGGCATTTGGGTGATTACCCTCTCCGCCCGAGATCTGACGTACCATCGAGGGGTTGGTCACCCGCCGAGTCGGCAGGGGAACCGTCGGTCCTGGAGATCCTCGAATCATTTTACTCTTCCTTTTGTCTATTTCTTTCGGAAAAAGAGCGGGGTGGTCGGCCTCTTTTCTCTCGCTTCCGAGAGGGCCCACAGGCGGGACGGGCCAACCTTTGCCTGGTCCTTCGCCGAGATGGTAAAGGACTCGTCGTCTGCGTAACTAAACCAGAAGTAGAGTACTTGTCGGTCCGTATCCCTTTAAGAGGATTTTGCCAGAGCAAGTTAGGCTTGTGGATTTTCCCCACAAAGTCTTTGTTCCCTCTCAATGAGGAGTCGGGAATCCTGACCGGGGACTCGATAAGACTATGCCCTGCTATTCAGTAGCGTGCAGTCAAGGGAAGCAGTGCTTTCCCTATTTAAGAAGAAAAGAAAAATAAATTACAGCCCAACAATTAATATGACAGCAGAATCAATTATATTCTCACATTTATGCTTGCCTATACTTGTATACGCCGTGCGGTTCCGTTGACTTTCAATCGAATTAACGTTACGCCTGACTGCAATTGAAGAAATGCATCCTTTTCGTCGAGATTTCTACTCTTTTTTTATTCTTCTTAATTTCAATAATAGTTCAGCTTTTTGGTAGTTTGGAATGAGTAGTTTAAGAGATGTTTTGCTTTTCTTAGCAATAATATTTAGGCATTAGAGTGTTATGATTTTTATCGAGCTATTTCAACGCCGTGTTAGAATTAAGAAAAAAATAACCTATTTGTATACGGAAAAGGAAGTAAATTTGGATCTGTAGTTACCAGCTGGCATCCGGCAACCCTGCTGAGTTGCTAGAATCTAGGAAAAAGCAACAAAATATCTAAGACATATTGATGTAACTATTATTATGCTCTGAAGCTTAAACCCCTTTTTTAGGTTATATTTAGATACTGGTCCTAGGAAAGAAAGCAGGTAAATACCAAAAACTCTAGTATGGTTAAGCTCTTATATCTTAAGCATTTTGTTAATATTTCTGGGATTTTGGCGATCCTAACATAGTCATTAGTCACCCGACCCTTCGTATATTTATCAGTAGCCCCGAGGCAGTGCTGATTTCTTACCTGGATGACCTTTCCCTATGAGCCATGCTATAATAGACCGCCAATTAAGAACCGAAAGGTCACATCACCCAATGCACCAACTTAACCAAAATCATAATGTAACAAACTATAGTCGAAAAAGATAAAGGATGGAAAGTACATTGGTACTTCATTCAATATAGTCAGAGATAATAGTCGTAAAGTTTAAGGCCAAGAAAATCCTTGAGAGGTGCTTTGAAACCACTAAGGTCCTTCAGCTCAAGAATTGCATAAGGAAGAGAATTCCAAGACGAACTGAGAAGAAATGGCGACGACACTCGTGGGAACAACAAATATGAGCAAGCTTAAAAAGATGACCCCTTGTACCTACAACTGGAGCGAGTTGGAATAGACTGGTCAAATTAAAGGGGACAATACCATGCATAATCTTCCAACGCTCAATCAGATCGGCTCTCAATAGCCTCCCAAGAACAGAAAATAAATCAAGGCTGAAAGCCTCTCTGCATAGGACAGGCGTCCATCTATGTTTCTGGTCCACCTTCACTGAACTGACTTTAGGAGCTTAATGTCACCAGTATAGCCAGTATTCCACACAATTGAGATGAATTCAAGTAGATGACGGACATGGGTAGTAAACAGAGTCATCATAAAATAATGAGAGAGGCATAGTGTAGATTTTAATGAAGTGGAGGCCACACTACCCGCTTTGGAAGCCCCAAAACGAATATGGTCATGAAATTTCAGTTCAGTATCAAACACTACTTCTAAATCTTTGCTCATATTGGTAAAATGTATAGGAATATTACCAACGAAGTACTGGTCATAAAGTCCAAATCTTAGAGCCACACATTTGTTTCGATTAATTTGAAGACCCCATGAATTTGCCACTCCATTCAGTACATCAATGTGGTGTATTGTTTATTCATTTTATTAAGTGATAACCCCCTTTTAAACAAAATGGATGCAAATGAAGTTGGGAGAAAATGCGATTGAATTATTTAAAAATTATTAAAAAGGAAGTTCAGTGCGATAACTTATAATGAAAGAGAAACTATTATTAAAACAGGTAGGCCTACGCCAAACAAAGGTGTCATCCAAAACAGTGTTGAACTCGCAAATACAATGTAGGCCAATATGATAGAACATCTTGGATGGATGGTGGTGCATACTTACAGAAGCTATAATAAAATTAAAATAAAGTTTTAAAAAATAGCATTAAAAAAAATTAACATTTAAATAAAGTGAGTAGCTTACAATTTATAGTTACTTTTAATGAACAACATATTTAATTCAATTAACATATTTATTTTTGTAAAACTTAATTGCTTCCTCATCTGCCGGCGAGCCTACCTCCATCGGGAAAATTCAAGGTGCGGAAACGCCGGCCCACAAGAAAGTTAATATGTTGATCGAGGATGGTTAAAGACGTGGCTGGTTCCGCGTGTTTTTCTTCTCCGCTTAAGCAGGCTCCTGCTTAAGAGAAGGGAATAGCCTTACTGGCTCCATTCAAGTCGTGCAGTGGTGACTCTGAAGAAGTGCGTAAAATCAAAACGCCGTTACCCGTAGGTCTAGGTGAGGGGAAAGCCGCATCTTCGCTTAGAGAAGTTTGGAAAGGGTCCTTGGAAAGCATAAAGGGAAAGGCGCACCTCCTCTTTAGAGGTTGAGCTACCCGAGGTCAGCTCAGGTGGTAAAAGGATAACCCTTTTACCTTTGACCATTATAAACTAAAAGAGATCTATATCTCGCATCCAGCCGCTCTCGCCTCGGATTTTCAGACATTTCACGGTCTCCAACTCTGGGCGCGTTAACTAGTGGTTTTCGCGCTTATCCAACACCCACACCGTCCGGAAGTTGCTAAACGGACGGTCACTCTCCAAAGGCCGCAATTCCTAAATGAGATGTAGATGCGACCTTACTAAGTCATACGAGTAATTGACAAGACAGCCAAGCTCTTAAGATCTGTCATGGGACAGGTCAAGGCTTTTAGGTAACTAGCAGGCAACAAGACAATAAAGCCTACCCCTATAGACGCTATAACCTTATAGCAGAGCTTATTGGAGCAAAACACCACGTCCAATTATTCGTGCCCCAACGCCCAAGACATCCCAAGCCTGGTATTTTGCAACCTGCTGGCGTTAAAGAAAATTTTTATAGAGGTTCCAAAGCCTTTCTTCTGATGTAGCTCGCCAGGTCCTTAAAACTAGATAGAAGGAATATGGAAGGGCAAAAGAAGGGGGGCAGAGTAGTCTAATAAGAAGGGTTGCATAGTGGGAGCGGGAGAACGTACCAGCTTCCCCCTTGCCCGATCAAATAAAGTCATCTTTATTTACAGGCCCTCGGAATAGGAGAACGTGCCGGGTACACCGTCTCACAGTCTACACGGGGTAGCCTTCACGGATTAGAAAGTCGAAAGTCAGTAAGGAGAGATGTGACAGGAAAGTGGTGAAGTTATTCAGATTAAAAATAGTGGAAGATATAAAGCCGCAGGTCATGACAAGGGTAGGGCAGGAAAGGTGCACAACTGTGGGTAATGGAGCCAGGATGACGTGCGGCCCCTCCAAGGTAACATCTGTAGCAGTCTACACGAGGTACGAGAGAGCAGGGAGTGCAAAGTAGGAAATGGTAGAAAATTAAATGATTAAAGCTCTTTTTACAGGGAAATGGTGCTTGAAACGTATGATTGTAACCGCGGATTATTATTGCTCCTCTGCGTTATGTAATTGCCGACCGAACTTTGTGATTCCTCCCCAAATAATACTTGTTACCATAATTTTTTTTAAGCAATAGTGGCCATGATGTTGGGGCAACGAGAAAAGGGAAAACGAAAGGCTGAAATATATTATAAAGAAATAAACAAAGAACACAAGAATAGACAACCATAATTAAAAGCCTTCAAGGATTGTGGAGGAATTCCACGTGGAATTTCATTTCCAGCACGGAAGTCCTATGTGCTGGAGAATATTCTGTTAGGCTTAAATTGGTAAGCCTACCCCCCCCCCCCCATCCTTCCACAAGCGGTAGCCTCGAACCGCGTCCACCACGGTCCATCTTTATACGGGTTAGAATAGCCTCGGCAAGAAGATTCGAGGCCATTCGAGAGTAGAGCTGTCCCCCCCCCCGTCCCCAGCGGGGAGAGCCTCAGACATATATATATATATATATATATATATATATATATAGATATTGCTTGTTTCCCATGAGACAGACAGAGTTGAGAAGTTTCGCCCGGACCCAAGAAGAATCCCTAGTTCCAAGTCAGGTGCTAAAAACAAAGCAAAATGACGGCTGGAGTATTTGTGTATTAGAATTAGCCTCAGGCGATTTTTCCGACTTAACTCATCAACTCCTGTCGAAGCCCTCCTCGTTCGCCCCTCGTTTTCGGGTGGCCGAAATACTCTTCCCTGGACCGGACGTTACCGCCCCCCCCCTTTTCGGGAGAACCGTCATCACTTTAACATCCCGTTCAGAAGCTTCGAGCAGCCTCGCCTCACGTGCAGAAGACATCCGTGAAGCCTTACCCTGACGTCTCACCCGGAATCCTCCGTAAGCCAACCCCTCTCTCCCTTCAGTAACCAATTTGAGTTAGTCCCCCCCATTTGAATAGTCTCCTCCTGTAATACCTTAAATTTTAACTTCATAGTCTGTTTCATAACTACGACCCCCTCCCCCTCGTTCATCTGATGTAATTTTGCCTTTCAATTCTCTCATTATTTTATGTAAATAAAATTATATTTTTGTACATGCCTCTTTAAGTAACCTTGAGCGTTGTCATTGCCCATATTATACCTGACCTCGTTGCACTCTTATCTCGCCCTCCGCCTGTCGAAACTCGTGGTGTTCCGTCCCTTTGTAGGCTCGCCGTTAAGTTATTGGTCCCTTCCCCATAGATATAATATGGTATTGATTTAATATAATGTCATACCACGACGTATATATTTATTAATATACATATTATATAATTTTGGTGTCAAGTGTGTTTGGGGTTTTAACGAACCCGTGTCATTTTAATTCCGACATTAGAAGTTCCCTTGTTATTCTCTTCTAGCCCTTTTATTTTAATTTTTGTATTGTACTGGCAGAAGGCAAGTTCAAGTTATTTGAAGAGCAGTGGAACGTAATCTATTTAGATTTTGTGTTCAACCCCAGGTAATTAATTTTTTTTTATTGTGTTCGAATTTTGTAGACTCTCCTGGTTATTAATCCAAAAGAGTTAAGGTCTTTGTTGTCCTAATTCCGGTACGACCATTTTAATTTTTTTCCGCTTAAAAATAGCAGAGGTAGGTAGCTGTATCTTAATTTTTTTTGTGATCAAGGCCTTCACGAACATTCAAGTATTCGTTTTGCGTGGGTAGTGTCCTAGCTCGTTTGCGTATCAGTGTTCCCTCAGTTAACTGCGTAAAAATGTTATCCTTCAAAAAATTCAAGAGTCAGGGTGAAATGTTAGGTCTTTCGGGCAAAGACCTGCTAAATTACGTACAGGAAGAAGAGAGGAACGAACGGGCAGAGCGAAGGGAATTGGAGATGGAGAAGAACAAACTGAAGATGGAGATGGAGGAGAACAAACTGAAGATGGAGATGGAGGAGAACAAACTGAAGATGAAAATTGAGATGGGGAAGAACAAAATGGAGATGGAAGAACGTGAACAAATTAGGCAGCATGAGCTGGAAATGAGCCGAAATCAAATGGATTCTCAGCCCATCGGTTCCAGGGCTGAAATTCCCAAACTCCTTCAGACCACTTTCCCGCTTTTAATGATGGAGAGGACTTTGGGTCATTTTCGGCCCATTTTGAGAGAATCTTTCAGATCAATAGATGGGATCTCGAAAATGATGGCCTCGCTCGCTTACTTCCCCTTCTAAATGCCAAGTTAAGGGATATCTTCGTATCCCTTCCTCCGGAAGCAACTTTGGACTATTCCACGTTAAAGTCCGAATTGCTAGCCGCTGTTCATATGAATAGCGAATTCTACCGCTCCCGATTTTGTCAAAAAAGAATCCGCCCTGGCAAAACCTTTCGACAACACGGGTACATCCGCCAAAGAAACCTTCGGTGTTGGCTGAATGCGTGCAAGATTCCCCAGGTCTACGAGTCCCTTCTGGACTTCTTCCTTAGGGATCAGCTTTTAGCTGCTGTGGCTCCCGAAATTCGCGCCTTCATTAAGGATAAACGTTGCGCCACTTTCAAGGAGTGCTTGGAAGAGGCCGATGTCTACGCGGGTAGTCACGATTTATACCCTAAGGATGTTAAAAAGGCTCCCCAATTGCCCCCCAAAACTAAATTTGTGGCCCTAAGACCTCCCCTAAATTGGTTCCAAGATTTACCAAAGTTCCTAGTCCCTCGAAGCCAAGAAACTTCCATCAATCTGAACACCGAGACGTTAAGCCCCTAGTTTCTTCTACCCCGGTTGTGCCGTACCTAAAGAACCCGATCGTCTGCTACACCTGCGGAGTTCTCGGCCATTACCGCACGAACTGTCCTCAAAACTCCCGATTCGCAAATTCTCATTCCCACCAAGTGCACCAAATCTGGACCACCCCTGATCCGCCTCAGGAGACTCCCGATCCTCCCTCGCCCGCCAAAGACCCGGTCCATCAGGTAAATTTTCTCTTTAATGAGAACAACCCTGGTGGATTGAAGTTCAAGAACGGAACTGTGAACGGTCGCCGAGTATCCACCCTCGTCCGTGACACCGGGTGCACCTGTATTATAGTGTTTGAGGACCTACTCCTCCCTGTTGGCTCCGACCACAAGAAATTTGCTGTTGTCCACGACTACCTTAGACGGGCGAGTCATTTCCCAGTAATTCGTTGCGACATCGAGTGTGACTATATGTCCGGTTGGGCCGAAGTGGTAGCGGTCCCAATCCAGTTCTGCTCCGTTTTATTCGGTCAGAACTCCGTAATCCACGACCATCCCGTGGCCCAGCCCGTGATTACCCGTACACAGGCAGCCCTGGAATCCCATGCACCCGTTCCCCTGGAAACCCCTATCGACCCGGAGTTCCAAGCCCTCCGGAGCGACAAGTTTGCCCACGCCCAGAAGGAGTGCGCAACTCTCCCCCCTCCCCTTTGGAAGAAAACTAAAACCCTCAAGCGTGAGTCCACCCGAGGTAACAAACGAGTGTCGTATCTCGTGAAGAAGGACTTATTGGGAGGTATAAGACCTACTTTGACCTTAAGTCACGAGAACGAAAATTCAAGCCTGGCGCGCAGGTGCTGGTGCTACTTTCCACGGGAAGCAACAAAATCCTTAGCCAGTAAAAGGGACCCTACCCCGCCCTCGAGGCTAGAGGACCCGTGGATTACCTCATCCATACTTCGGCGTGAGCGAAGGTTTTCCACGTGAATTGTATATATTATCTCATTAATGTTCTTAATTATGATTTTTTTTTTGGTCCACTAAATTGTTTAGTCTTTAGTCCCATATTTATGGCTCCATTTAATTGTATCTTTTTTTTTTAGTTCCACTGAAATGTCACCAATGTTCTCCTGTGATTTTTTTTTTGTTTAAAATTGTACTAATAAATTCTCTAGAATTGACCTGTTTAAGGCTTATGTCCGTAAATTCCCCGCTGAGCTCAGATTAACGGTTTTTTTGTGTGTGTACACCTGTCATAGCAGGTCAGAATTTCCCTAGACCCTTGATAATTCTAGTTTGACGGGTGGGATGATCCTTTCCTACGCAACTGCTCTGTAAAGCATCATCTTTCGGTTGGGAGATGTGTGGCGGAATTCCACGTGGAATTTCATCTCCAGCACGGAAGTTCCATGTGCTGGAGAAGATTCTGTTAGGCTTAAATTGGTAAGCCTACCCCCCCCCCCATCCTTCCACAAGCGGTAGCCTCGAACCGCGTCCACCACGGTCCATCTTTACACGAGTTAGAATAGCCTCGGCAAGAAGATTCGAGGCCATTCGAGAGTGGAGCTGTTTCCCACTAAACACCCCATCCCAGCGGGAAGAGCCTCATACATATATATTGCTCGTGTTCCATAAGACATACAGAGTTGAGAAGTTTCGCCCGGACCCAAGAAGATTCCCTAGTTCCAAGTCAGGTGCTAACAACAAAGCAAAGTGACGGCTGGACTATTTGTGTATTAGAATTAGCCCCAGCCAGTGAGGTAATTCCATTTAACTATCGCTACCAAGCGATTTTTCCGACTTCACTCATCAACTCCTGTCGAAGCCCTCCTCGTTCGCCCCTCGTTTTCGGGTGGCCGAAATACTCTCCCCTGGCCCGGCCGTTACCGCCCCCCTCCTTTTTTGGAGAACCGTTATCACTTTAACATCCCGCTCAGAAGCTTCAAGCGGCCTCGCCTCACGTGCAGAAGACATCCGTGAAGCCTTACCCTGACGTCTCACCCGGAATCCTCCGTAAGCCAACCCCTCTCTCCCTTCAGTAACCAATTTGAGTTAATCCCCCCCCATTTGAATAGTCTCCTCCTGTAATAGCTTAAATTTTAACTTCATAGTCTGTTTCATAACTACTCCCCCCCCCCCTCGTTCATCTGATGTAATTTTGCCTTTCAATTCTCTCATTATTTTTATGTAAATAAAATTATATTTTTGTACATGCCTCTTTAAGTAACCTTGAGCGTTGTCATTGCCCATATTATACCTGACCTCGTTGCACTCTTATCTCGCCCTCCGCCCGTCGAAACTCGTGGTGTTCCGTCCCTTTGTAGGCTCGCCGTTAAGTTATTGGTCCCTCCCCCATAGATATAATATGGTATTGATTTACTATAATGTCATACCACGACAAGGCTATAATAATAGAAACAAAAAACACTGGTAATAATCGGATAGAAACGAAAGAAAAACACAGAATATGATTTCGGGGGCATTCTGCTATCCTTATTTCCTTCACATGCTGAAAATGGGCATTCATTGTGTACATGGCATCGATAATTGTAATGGTAGTGATAAAATATTGCAGGTGTTATGTATCGAGTTACACATAACAGTCGATCTAAGACTGGAGGATTAGTGGATAGACAAGGTGCATTTTCAATTCAAGAGGTGTTGGTTAGTTGTTATAAGTGCTTCTAAATACATTGGGGTTGAGTTTAAACTGAATGACAAACAAGTGAGGAGTTTAACTTTTATTATCTAACTGATACATTAAAATCATGCTTTGTCTCAATGGCATGAGTCACGGGATTTTAGTAGCGCTTCTTTTCCATAAACTTCGGCAGAAGCTTCCATCACCATTCGCACACATACCTCCACACCTGGAGAATGGCATAAAATGTCAATAGAGAGTGGCTCGTCGACAATATTTTGCAGGTCCGCATTAGATAGATGCATTGTAAGTGGTGGCTCAAACCTACACTCCCCTTGAGGGGAAAGTAGATCTGTTAGATTCTTAGCAGTCTTATTTAATTTTGGTGGCCTGAAGTCACTTATCTCTTCTTCATACACCTTAACTTCTCGGATCTTCTTGATTCTGTCACAAGCTAATTTCCTGTTCTTCTGATCAACGTCTGCCAGCATTCCCAAAAGGACGTTCTCAGGATGGGCCCAGTAGGAATTCCTTTGGATTGTTTGCCATGCTATGGCTTGAATGGCAGGTTGGAGTATTAGCAGAAGATTGATTTGTTCCAGGAGATGTTTAGATCCCACCGTGCATTTCAGAGAGAATTTGAGATGAAACCAGATGGGCCCATAATGACACACGACAAACTCTGTGAGGAAACACAATTCATTATTAGATTTTTCTGTTGCCACATAAAGTCGACACATTCTGCTGGCAGTGGTAAGCCACCTTGCATGAGATATTGGCCCTGGTCTCATATGTAGGAGATCATCGTCAATTACACTACTTCTAATAACACTGATAATTCTGTACAGGTTAGCTTGGTCCCGACTAAGCTTCTTTAGCAATACAGTGAAAGCCATTTGGTGATACTGGTAGAGTTTCACAGATGGTTAAGGCTTTACCAAGTGGTCCTTTCCATTGAGTTACACTTTCTGTTGGACCAATATATTTCTTGTACAGGTGACTCAAATGAAGCTCATTTTGATGCAATTTGCAGATGATTCACTGTAAAGAACGATGTAATTGACATTTCAGCCCTCTTATGGCTCTATTCTTGTACCCAGTATTAGTTGCCGTGCTGTCAGCTCCCACTGCCTTTTAATATAATCTTTAACAAGCCATTTCATCAGTCCGTCTGCAATACCTGCACCTGATCCTCGTTCAATAGTTAGATGATCTAAATAGAAAGTACCAGGTTCTGCTCCATGCCATTTGTTCTCTTTCTTCTTTTTAGTTAGGGTTGTGTCTCTCCTCTCATCAAAAAAACAAAGCAGTAATTTTCTTATCTCCCAAACATTCAGATTCGGTGAAATTCCTCCTTAACTTCTGTCGTGCCTTCCCGACTTCGTGATGGTCAATTACTTGGGAAGGTCTTCTGAATTTATAATACCATAGTCGAATAGGGTTGCACTACTAATAACAGCAGCAGCTCTATTTAACACAGAATACCGATCTGCTTCCATGGCAATTGTTGGTATTGGTATAGTGTTGTTTTCTGTTCTCGCAAAGACTTTCTTCCATTCATCATCAGAGATGTCAGAAGATGAGGTTGCTTCAGCCAAGGCTTCGGCTGAAATTGTAGTTTTCTCTTTTTGTGACTCTTCTTCTTCTCTTCTTTACTGAATTCGATATTCTCTGATTTTCCTTTTTTTAATCATTTGACTTGTTTTTACATCCACTCCTCCAATTTTCATGTGACGCCCAGTTCTTTGGTCAATAAGAAATTCATGCTCCCGACGTGGCACTTTCATGTTCTTTTCACATTTGCAATCCAATAGATCAGTACACTGGCAGCCTGCTATATCAAAATGTTGACCCAATGATCAGGTAAACATCTTACTCTTAGCGGCAGTCATTCCTTGTTTTGATACTACAGAATCTTCTTCCGCCAATCGGAGCAATTTGGTTTTAACATTCTTGATCAGCTGAACTGGAATACTGGCTTTTTCCAAATCTCAGTAAGGACCTCGGATACTTCAGGAATAACATCCTTGTTCCCTTGTATTTATTGTCTTTTACATGCTGAATATATCTTCCAACCTGTTGTTTTGTTGGCAGCTCATTATGAAAAGGTTCTGGAAGTGGGGAGCCAAAGACACTGTGACTTGTTGATGTTCTAGTTCTTTTACACATCTTAGCACTGGAAATGAATAATAGAAAGACCTGTTAGTATAAAAAAAAATAATACATGTGATGAGTGAATCTATAACAAACATTCAAAAAGGTTAAGCCATATCCTTCCATAGGAAATACTCTGTAAATATCTCGAAACTTCTTCATACATCTATTAATTTATAGTGCCCTCCGAGTAGTTTACAAACAAGGAATTCATCAATCTAAAGTGCCTAAACCTTAGATACATAAGGAGTTAAAGTGCAAATTTTCTTCCTGTACGAAAATGACCTATTTCTAGCTTCAGAGACGAGAACTATAATAACAGACTACAATCAGCCTCACCCTACGGAAAAGATCAATTTTTAAGCAAAATTTGGCCGCCAAAAAGGAAATGCTACGATTTTTTCAGATTTTTTTCGTCTTCACTTCCAAATTTTGGATAGTCTGCTCTACAAAACCTGAAATGTGCTTTAAAATTGGTTGCGACACTACGCCCTAGTGCCTATAACCCCAACTGAAAAGACATCTAGTGTTTCACCAAATATGTTACAAAGGGGATGTGTGGCAGGGTCAGATAATAAGCTAAGACTAGCATCGATTGAACTTTCAACCACGCCAAACCCCAATCCTTGAAATCATTAGAAATGAATAACAAATGAAAATCATTCAATTCTAAGTCGAATAGAAAGGAGACTGAGGAAATCGGGCTGTCCTTGAGCGGATCCCAGGGTCTTAGCTGGTCCTTCTTTTTGTAGTGGTGTATACGAGGCGTGAGGCAAACGAGGATGGAAGAATAAAGTGATTAACTTTGTTGGTGTCACACAACATAATATACACTATGTGTACTTTCATCAAAGATGAGTACAAAACTTTGATATCATGTGATATATTTTGTACTCCAATATTGGCACATGTCTGTTACTAAAGGCTCGCTTGAACAGTGATTTTCTTTCAAAAATATTTTTCCAATTTCTTGGCTCCTCACAGGTGGCGAGACTACACATAGTTATGAACAACATACTGATTTTCCTCATAGGCGATAAATTACCTGTACCAGCTTGTTTGTAGCAATGGCTTTTGCAACAAGTCCAAAACCGTCATCTATCGAGACCAAAATCTTCTCTTTTAAAAAAATTAATATTGTTAAACATTTAATTATTTCTGCTCAACATTGTTTGTCGTCTAATTCCTTCTTTTCAAATAAGCGTTAATAAAACAATTGTAGTTTAAGGCCAGGGTTTATTTTCGTGTCGATGGGTTAAAACACATTTCTAGGGTTATTCATGACCAAACATGCGTCGACTTTTTATTACTGTGGCTTCTAAGTAAAATTAAATTCTTTCCTTTATCTCCTTTTCAGATTTCTCTCTTTCATGTCGTTAATTTATTTTTAATTTGGCATCTTTTCTATTAATGGATGTTTCCGTCAATCTCTTTTATTCCCAATGATCTTATCAAGTTGTATACTTCCTTCAACCATACACCATTAAGTTGACTCCACCCCATCAAATCAACCAGGCATGGAACATGACACCAAATCAGACGTGTTTGTATTTAGCTTTAAGAGTCATGGCATAAAATTCATGTTGTGTTAACCGTTCGAGAGGGCATTCTCTTACACATCCACTCCTTTCTCTAATATAGGCCCAAGGCCTACTTCTTTTCAATAGATACTGGATACCTATTTCTTTTTTTGCCCCACGAGGGGCTGTCTGGTGTAGCATGGGAAACCATGCTGCAGGTGACATCTGGAGGATTGCATGCCTTCTCGGCTCCAATGCCTGCAAGAGAATCTGTAGTTATGTATATACTTTCAACACATTTTCAGTTTCTTTACAGATCTCTTCCTGCAAACTTTCTGCAGATGACCTCATTTGTTTTCGCTCTAAATAAAAAAACCCGGTGAAACTTCGGATTTTTCGATCCGGGTTTAATGCATATTCTCTTTCACCCGAAAAGCCTAATACACCTCGGAATGAAATATGCTTCACATGCACATCTACTCTTCGCCAAGTGGAATCAAGCCTTTTTGTTTCATTTCATATTTTATGATCCTTTGTCTCAGTCTCCCTTATCTACCACATACTACAATTTGATGTCATTCCATTTTGTCCCTCCTGTAGCTTGTATAACTTATCAAATACCGCCCCCTGCATTGTGGGGTTAGAGTTTCAGCTTGACTAACGTTATTTCATTTTCGAAATAGTTTTTATAATCTTAAAAATCAACCCACAAGCAGACAGCCTGGAACCATTTCTTATTTTAGTAAAATTTACAATAGGAAACTCAAAAAACAAAAAATCTAGCCTCTTACTCATTTTTTTTTCTATGATTATAAACATTTAAGCAACAAAAACAAATCATTCATTAAATCCTTGAGGTCGCCAAACAAAACGTCAGATGACCTATGTTGCCTCGTGCCATGTAGCGCTTTTTTTTTTTTTACTCCTGTTCATTATTTTAGCTAGAATTGGGTCACACTTCTATGCGCGCCATTGTATCTCTGTCCACAGGAATCGCTTTATAGCAAAAGAAGAAGGTAAGAGAAGTGAGGGAGATAAGGAGAGATAGCATGAGAAGGCATTTTTTTCTTGGGGTGGGGGTGAGGAAGGGGAATTAATAGTGTTAATATGTGTTGACTATATATGTGCCAGGATACTGGATGATCTGTTTCAAGTGATTGTTTCTAAGTCTTCTCTTTGATTATTTCTAGTTTGGTTTACCTTTTTTCCGGTAAGTCAGTGCTACTTCTTTTAATAATGCATTCCTCTATGTATATGTGGTTATTTAAGTTTAGGTTTTACCTTATTCAGGTCAGTTAGTTCTAATTCGTTTGATAATTTATTCTTATATGAAGATATGTATCTGTATCCTCCATAACCTTATATTTTAAGAAGGAGATTTTTTGAAGGTTTGAATAAGATTTTTTCTTTTAGTTCGGTTTTCACCTAAGAAGATTTCAATTTTTCATCAAAGTTATTTCTAATAATTCTTTTATAATAGAAAAAAAATAAAATGGTAAAGTTCAGACATAAATATAAGTATCGAATTTTTGTGACTTATTTAAAACTAAAAGAATTACAAATGATGAAGTTCAGAAAATTTATTAAAATTTTGGCATGAAATTATTATAGCAAATTTAGATGGAGAAAAGAAAAAAGAATCATGATAGGCCGTAGGACACAGACCGAAGAAGAAGAAGAAGAAGAAGAAGAAGAAGAAGAAGAAGAAGAAGAAGAAAAAGATGATGAAGAAAAAGATGATGAAGATGAAGAAGAAGATGATGAAGATGAAAATGATGAAGATGAAGATGATGAATATGAAGATGAAAATGAAGAAGAAGAAGAAAAGGGTGTTCAGGGTGTTAAAATAAAGAGTCTATAAAGGGGATTAAAAAAGGCGGTGAGGATTAGCAAATAAGGCCGTAGGCCACACCCCGCAGGGGTGCCTGTGTAACCAAGCTATTCCTGTTAAGGAAGATAACAGCGGCTTGTTTATCTATGTTTCTTCTATTTTTTTTATTTTCTTGTGATTTGTGTTTCCTTGTATTTTATTACTTCTACTTAAGGCATTCATACCTTTGTTTTATATATTGTGATTGCTTGGGTTTCTTCTTATTTTTCTCAGTGTTTATGTACATTCATGTAAATATCGCACGTTCCCTTTGCCTTAGGTGGGGCCTACTGCTTGGGAACCGCTTTCCTGAATAATTTCCGTTTTGGATTCTTAGCATCCTACTTGTCTCTGGGTGATGATTGCCTTCTATTTTTTCCCAGATTTACTTTGCCCTGTTTGTTAGGGTTATATTTATTGGTTCTAATTCAGCTTTTTTGATAATGTCCTTTATCTTTTTTCTTTCTCTCCTTTCGATGTCCGTTATGAGGTATATCGCTTTGTTTTTTACTCTTTGAAGTTTCTTTTTGTTCGACTTTGAGATCGTGTGCATTGGGATCGGAGTGTATGTTAAGACAGATTTGCCGAATGCTTTGAAGATCGTTCTTTTTCGTCTTGCGTTCATGTTTCGGAAAATGTACACCAGCCTTATACCCATTTTAGCTTTGGCTACCCTCGCATTTGTATGTGCGTGATAGCCTCATGATCCGATCTGCAGTCCCAGCTGGTGCACTTCCCTCCGTCGCGTAGTCATAATTAACACCGTTGATTGTAATGCGGTCCTTCTTGTGTCTTAATATCGGGATGATCTTAAATTTCTGGATATTTGTTTTAATTTTCCATTTATTTTCGTTTAAATTTATGTTCTGTATTTCCCTTTCGGTGGTTCTAGCCTGCCACTATGGGTTTGTGGAGTGCGATGCAATAGTTTGAGTGATATCATCCGCGTATTGTATAATGATACACCCCGGTGTTATTGGGGGCGGAAGATCAGCCGTGTATATCGCGTAAAGGGTGGGGCTCATGCACCTCCCTTGAGGGACCCCTGTCTGTAGATGGAAAGTCGGTCCCTCGTGGTCCTCGATGGAGATGTAGGTTTTCCTACTGTAGATGTAATCGGCCAACATTCTTTCCATCTTGATGTCGAGACCCAGAGAAATGGATTCAAACAATTAGTGGGTTGCCTTCTTTCAAACCATCTGAAGATATTTATGCTATTATTAATATCCCAATTCATTGATGAATTACTACTGCGGGAAAATCACGAAATTATGCCTTGAGAAACAGCTGCACTATATAAACGTATCAAAACACGGGGTTGAAGCCTTAATTTGTAAGACACTCTCTCTCCAGCCAAGCAGACTCCTAAATTATGGCATTTGACCTTGGCATGTGTCAAAATAGCTTAGAGGGAGGCTTGCGTGCACCTTGCTTCCAATCTGTCTAAATAAACTTTATACTGACGAAAGGATGCTAATGAATATGTCACCACGCAATGTTTGTGTATGTAACACATTTCTTAAGCGAGAATTACAAACAAATATACATATACAGCTGAAATCCAAATTTTTAAAAACATGGGGGAGTGAAGGGGATTAGGGCATGCGATTCAGTCCTTTCAGATATTTTTTTGTTATTTGGGCAAATCTTGTAATCTGAACGAATTACGGGCTATTTCGTGTTCCGGTCTAGGTGTAATTTGCGTGGAAAAACGTGGTGTGGTACCCATGAAGAAAAGCGAAAAATAGTCAAAAGAAAAAACAACTGAACAGAAAACGGGAGTTTTTATTTAATTGTGGAATAGACGAGACACCAATTATCATGAATGGAGAAACCTTGGTACTTGGTGAACATCGTGGACCTTAGGCGGTTCGCTAAAAGAAGTTACTGTCGAACATAAATAGATACAACCTTGCCCTGGAAGGAATGAAAGACGCCTTTTATGGGGTCCCGAAAGTGAGGACATATCTTTAAAAAATCCTTCAAATTTTGTCCTCTCACTTTTTAGATAGAATTTCAAAGGGTAGTTTCTCTTTGGGTTCCTGTAGGAGACGGGTGAGAGAACGTAAGGGCAATGAACACTTCTAAACAGAGAACTAAAGAAGCGAAATCTATCGAAGATATACAGCTAAAGGAATGTGGACAAAACCTGGTAAATGTTCGGATTTAATCAGCCACGAATTTACGTTTTTAAACTTACGTTATCGATATCAGGTAAAATTATTATGATCACATGAAATGGTTTTATGTGTTTGGATTTTGGCTATTTTGGAAACTTAATTCAATGCCATTTCAATATTAGGGCAACTTCATTTCAGGCTGACTTATTTTATTGCCTTAGATAAATGTCGAAATAAAAGTCCGTATAATTAGGTAAATAAAAAAATTAGACAAGGAAACTAATATTAAAAGATTAAACCAAGTGAATGTGTTTCACCTTAAAGAAATAATATGGTGCTTCACTACACGAAGTTTACGGCTCCGCCTCGTGGACGCAGGGAAGGAAAAATAATACTGAGTGAAAGAGGGCACAAGAATCATGAAGGGTTTTATTTAGACGGGGGAAGGGGTGTCTTGAATTTAAAACGCAATAGCAACGAGGCCGTGTAGGCAATTTGGAAATAGAGATCTGTAAAGAAGTGGTGAATATGGAGGAAGTAGAAATGTGTGGAAGTTATATATCCCTAGATCCTCCTGTGAAGGCACACAATCCCCCAGATGTCAGCCGCAGCAAGATTAGCCATCCTACACCTGACACCATCTTGCGAGTAGGTAAACAGATAAATGAGAAGAAGAAAGATTTGGGCAGCCATGAGAGAGGGGTGAACCAGCCCTCCCCCCTCTTACCGCACAAGGGAGGAATGGACGAATGCTGATTGGCGACTAGACAGCGAAAAGGTAAAAAATGGACTTTAAAATGAATAAAGCTCAGGTAGTATTAATCTGTTTGAGACAATCGGACTCATTGGGGGCTGGGGAGTGTCCCTCTTCTCCAGGTACCAGGTGCAACAGTCCACTATACGAGGCCCCCTCCCGGGGCATTTAGTGGGAGGGAGACACCAAGTCTTCTTGAAATTATAAGGTTTAACAAAGCTCCGCTAAAAAGTTGGTAACTCTTCAAAATGGTTTATGGTATCCTCCCAAAATTATGCTTGGAAGAATTCATAATTGTGCTTCGTACTTTTCCTAGAAGCTTCGATTCAGGTCTCAACTACACCAAGTTAATTGATTTTGTTGTCTTTTTTTCATTATAGCTCTTTCAGCTACCATCTATCCTCGTTTCATCTCTTCACCCACTAAGTTTAGTCGACAGCAAAAGAGAATCTTTTTTATTTCCTCAATAAATCAACACCTTCGAGTGTCCCAACCACTAACCACTCAAGGAAATAATAAGCCACGTCTTTGTCAAGAGTTTCGACACTAAAAATTTAGGCCTTAACTACTGTGAACTAGTTAGAGACTGCCAAAATGTCGACTCGTGACACTTGGACAAAACAAGAATAAACAAAGTACAATGAACTTCAAGACCCGTTTCGTATTCTAAATATACATAACAATCAACAATAGAATTTCAACGACCTCAACATGTGAATTCTCATCATGGCCGTTAAATAGTACTAATATAAAGTAAATAGTTGGAATACAATATCAATTCATGACACCAAAAATTGAAACTGCCTCGTGAGATAATTCAGCCAAGATAAGAATCAAGTAAAAATATGATACAGAACCCACGTTTGAGGTAACTTGATATTAATGATTTTTTTTTTACATACAGATCTGGTGTACATGAAGTTACTTGATACTTTTAACACATTTGAAGGTGGTGAACACTTAGGAGCGGTGTGCGATTGGTAGCGTCGCGGAGACTACATACCTCCCTCCTTCCCAAATAAAGAGATTAGATTAAAGGGTATGGGTGGGGGCAGAATAATACGTATTACTCTTTGCAAATAGAATAGAACACAAATGTTTTCGGGAGAAATGAACCCCTCAAATTTGACGTTAACTTCGCCCTATCAGGTTAAGTGTACTAGGAGAAGTTTTGGGAGGAAGGGCCTTTTGCCCTGGGATGAAACTTGACCAGATGAGATCCTACACCCCAAAGTACCCTATCGCTATGAAGGGTCAATTGGGGGTTGCTAAACACAATGATGGTTGATATGGCATAAATAGGGGAGGGTAGTGCTGTTCATGCCGTGTGTACTGACACTCATAGCCTAGTTCGAACTATGCCTATCATTTGACAAGGCATAATTCGAGGCGATTGGGAAAGCAGGTTTGTGGACTAGCCCACTGTGGAACCTTCCCTCATAGGCACCCCGGACAAGAGGCGATGCTGCTACCGTTAGGGAAGAGTTCTCTATATCCCTAGCGGCCCAGCCAGGACCATAGAGGGACACACAACCGTCTCTATGTATGCCAGACGCAGCATCGATAACCAAACCCCAGGAGGGGCGGCACCCCGAGTGCTTGTAGTTGATTCTATCACCACCCATCATCAAGTCCGCTATGAGTCATCCTCTTGGAGGGCCCCCCGGGTCCATCACCCCATCCATTCATCATTTCACCCAGTCAGTTATACCGGCCACAACAAAGATTGTGAGAGTGGAGGGATCATTCTCATTTTTCTTATTCATACATCAATAAAGTAAAACTTTTTTTTACCCAGGAAAGCACAAGAAGATAAATAACAGACCGCCAGAAAGAAGGCTCCCCACGAGCCACAATGGAAGACCACGAGGGTGCGAAGAGGGTACCTCTTCGTATCCTCCCCGGAAAGGAAAAACCCACGCGTTAAAGGACCCTACAAACGATCTACGCTGAAATAGGAGTAATTCTAATCAGACTGAAAGATCAATATAATGGATACGTGGCACTTTGTGACACAGAGAAAGACCTGGGCCTCCTCCTAAGTGAAGGTACATCGAAGAAACTAGGAAAAATCGGTCTCGCCCCCCGTACACCCCCAAACGTAACAACAAAAAGATCCGTCATATGCTGAAAGCTTGATAGTGGGTCGGCGGCACCCACTCCGCTACGGAAATAAAGGAGGAAATAGAAGAAGAGCAAAATTGGGCCAAAATTGAAGACATTGTGAAATTCAAAACCCAGAACGGCGAAGAACATCAACACGTCTTCAAAATCGTCTTTCGGACCACGGAAATGGCAAAGGAAGCGGCAGAACACGGCCTGCTTGCCTTTTACACCAAGATCTTCCCGGATCAGATCGAAAGAGAGACGTTTGTCTCGATTCAGGTTTGCTTCAAATGCTACGCCTTGGACCAGCACGCAACCAAAGATTGCCAATTCAAGGGGAAAGCTTGCTCGGAATGCTCAAGCAAAGACCACCGGTGGGACGAATGCAGAGCAGCCGAACTGTGGAAACGGCCACAGAACACTTGCAATATCTTGCCCACAAAAAAACAATTAATATAGAAAAAGAAAGTCGAATTATCAGAAGAAAAAGAAATAAAAAGGAACATAACATACGCCGCCGCAACGGCAGGAGGACCAACAAGAGTACCTACTCCACAAACCACCACCGTAAACATTTAGGGAAACATGCGGCCAGACCTCATCGTCTGCATTATTCACGCTCACTTCGTGAATTTTGCAAAACCGGGATCATATGCTACCAAACTAAACATGATGCTTGAAAAGAACGGCCTAAAGAAGATGTGGTTCCCCGAGACCCCCCCTCCCCACCTCAAGCGAAATCTATAACATAAATACGAGACAAAATGAACAGGAACTAAAAACGGATAATCAAGAAGAAAATCAAATGGAGACCGACCAGGAAACCGATGCAGACACTTCTGACGAAGAGATTGCAAAAGCCACAAGAGAAATTGCACTAAAACTGGAGAAAGAAAAACATCAACTAAATACCCAGGAACTCAACATTAAAATATACGGACCCCATGCAAACCCCTTGCCCAAAACCTGCAAACAAAAAGAAATCGTAGAAAGATTGGTTAAAGGAAGGTATAAATGGGACTACGAAGCAGACGCGGACGAAACAGAAGTCCACAATGCTCTAAAACAAGGAATGATCTTAAGTGTCCATGGTTCATGCTATAACATCTCCAGCGTTCAATTCAAGAAAAAACGATGTGGCCGCACCTGCTCCTCAGCAAGAACCGAGAAAATTAAAGCAAGAAAAGAGAGCAGGAATTGAACCAATCATGTTCACGTATCGACGCAAACTAAAAATATTTACGCTAAACGTGAATGGCTGGATGACAAAAAGAATTATTTACCCAAATATAATTAGACAAGAAAACCCAGATATAGTCATCCTAAACGAACAAAGTATCAACATTGAAGTAGAAACAATTAAAATACCAAATTATAGGGTCATATCTGCCAACCATACCCAAACCAGATTCGACGGTGTATCGATAGGGATAAAAATGGGGATTCCCTACACCGAAATAAAGGATCTAGAGGAATCCTACTTAGCAGTAAAAATCAAAATGACTATAGAAGATCTGGTAATAGCCGGAGCTTATCAACGCCCCCAAGACGTTCGTATTTACCCGTTCCCAACTTTACCAAACTCTTCCGCCGAACAAGCTCTACAATTCTGACAGGAGATCAGAACGCCAGATGTAGAGCAGCGGGATACACAACCAACATGAACGGCACAGGTAGAACCCTAGAACTACCGGTGCAAAGAAATATAATCCAAAGAGAAGGACCAGACTTCCCAACGTTCCTATCCCACAGATCCTCCACTACCCCAGATATAGTTCTCACCAACCCCAATTTTAACCTCAATCACCATACTGACCCCGGGCCCGTAACCCCATCCGATCACCTTAGTATGGTCACAACCATATCCACCTCTCCCATTCAAATTAAGATACCGCAAAGGAAATCACTCGGCAGAACAGACTGGAACAAATATAAAGATTACTTAAGTACCATAGATATCAGAACCTTTAATAATCAAGAAACAAACGCAATAGAGACAGAATACAAAAGATAAGCGAAAAAATAATAGAATCCGATGCAATATATACACCTTTAATAAAATACAGAACCCTCCCTGCACCGAGATGGGACGACGAAATTAAAGGGAAAATAGAAGAACTTAAAACATTGACAAGAGAAATAACGGAACTGGGTAATACGATGGAAAAATACGAGTATAATAAACTAAAAATCATTAGAAGACAATTGGAGACAATGATAAAAGAAAAGCAAACCAAGTATGAAATAATATCATCATAAAAATGGATATCGAGAGGGATCCCCAAATATATTGGACCCAAATTCGTAGACTGCGAGGAACCCAACCAAAGGAACTAATAAAAATCAAAGTGCAAGATAGGGAACTGCAGCAAGATCACTTCAGAAGAGGAAATAGCCCGAACAATTGAGAACCAACAGGAAAACATCGAGCCATACGCTCAGATAGACGAGGAGATACCAGTCCGCTCGGAAGAGGGACTACCGATCACAATGGCTGAGTACTTAACAGCAGTCAAATCCTTTAAACAAAGGACTCCAGGATTAAATAGCATAACAAAGGCGCCCCAGACAACGTGCACGAGGCAATCTTAAGGATCTTCAATGCCTGTCTGAACTCTGGATAATACCCCCAGGCCTTCAAAATGGTAAAGATGATCTTCTTGCCGAAACCGGGTAAACCCAAACACCAAATCTAAAGCTACCGCCCAATCTCACTACTCGAATTTCTCGGGAAACTCCTAGAAAAGCTCCTTAACGAAAGTTTAAAAAACTACCTCGAAACAAACAACCTATATAGCCCACAACAGCACGGGTTCAGGAGCAAGAGAGGGAGGGAAACCGCGCTGTCTGCAATAACTGAAAAAATTGCCATCGAAACAGCGCGGCGCAACAGAGTGGACGTCGTACTCCGCGACGTTGCCAAAGCTTTCGATAAGCTAAAATCAATGCCCTCAACATGGAGGACACCAGCCTAACCAGAATATTATGCCACTATTTAACTGGAAGACAAGCCATTCTGCAGCTAAATGGCCAAATGGGTGATGCATTCGCTCTACGGGCAGGGGTGCCACAAGGAGGGTGTCTCTCCCCAACCTTATATACCATATACACCAATGATCTACCCTAACCAACGGATGAATGTGCGATGTACATCCAATTAGCGGATGACATCGCACAAATCATCACAAGCAATAGACAAAACCCAAGAGACATCACCCAAAGAACAGCGAGGGAAATAAAAAACAAACGATTTCGAAAAAAGGAATAAAATTAAAACCAATATAAATAAATTTAGAATCATCCCAATCAATAGAAGAAAAACAGCTACAATTCGAGTCGAAGGAAAAGGATACCACTATAACACGGAAGGGAGAGTCCTCGGACTCAACCTAACGACGAAATTGTATATCTCACACCTGGCAAAAAAAGTAAACGAAGCTAAAGCGACAATGTAGCCCTGCCACGCTTCCATAACCTGTCAAGTAAAAACAAAAGAAAATTATATACAGCCCTCGTCCGTTCTAACCTACTATATCCAATCATACCCACTCACATTCTGAGTAAAAAACAGCTCCGAAAAGCCCAAAGGGTACAAAACTGGGCAAAAAGATTCATCGAAAATAAAAAAACACAGGATCGGATACCATCAGAGGACCTGCACCGAAGAACCAATCTCGAACCCATCAATACATTACTTCACGAACGTGCCAAAAAAATTAGGGAAAAGTTAAATGTAACTTTACCCCAGGAAGGATTCAATAAGATAATCATTCCAAACGACGAAATTCGCGGGATAAAATACAGGATAAGATTCGACTGAAGCAAAAAAAAACACAACGTTTAATGTGAACCCAATTTATAAATAACAACACAAAGTGACCAACCGGACAAAGAATTACCGATATCGACAGCCAACTAAGAATTCCACACTACAGAGAACACGAATAGAAAAGAACAATGGAAAAAACAAAGAAGAAAATATAAAGAAGATATAAATATATTACTATAAAACCACCGAAAAGTCAAAAATAAATATAATAATAAAAATTTTATATATATATATATATATATATATATATATATATATATATATATATATATATATATATATATATATATATATAAAGAGCTCATATGAGCAACTGATAACAAAGGCTCGAATGCTAAACTACAAACCTTATAAATTTAAAAAATAATATTAAATAAAATCCAATGCAAAACGAAAGCGTTTGACAGGCAACCTGGCACAGTGACAATTCACCATATTATTATCATGTTCACCAAATCACCGCCATATATCATCTGACACTCATATCCATCTCATAAACACACACACATACCACACATTATCTCTACCTTTCTATCTCTCTCCTACACCTTCACCTCTTATATGATCCCAATCCCAATCATGCCCTATGAACCACAAACCTCGCCGATAAGGACCCACAGTAAGAGATGAAATCTATTCCCCCCCCCGCCCCATATGAGACCTTGTCGCGCGTCACCCTAGCCCCTAGCAGTCGATATATACCTCCTACACACATTTAATTTATCTTTACAAACTCCATTCAAAGTTTCTTTGTGAGTCGGAGATGCTCTCGTTGGTTATTTTATTAATACAATCCATTTTGGGCTGGAAAGACATTCGAAATTCTTGCCATGGTTAATTGTGTGTGTGGGGGGGGGGCCCCCACACACACAATTAACCATAGAAAGCCCTCTTGCACAGCCTCATTCCGAGGCATATTTCTCCAAGCTCACACTCGGGCGGAAAGAGGAAGGAAATAAATGGGTATTTGCCTGGAAGAAGGTGAAAGGATGAAGGAGGCGCTTTGAACTCCCCTCCCCCCCCCCCGGTCAATTTGAACGCCGTCCGATTAACCCCAAACCGACATCGATCGATTCCCTTTCAGGGATAATTTTGATTTTCTTTTACGCGTTTAAGTCACGAACACGCATTTTTGTTTTCCTATGATTGTTCTTATGTAATTAGGGTGTTCGAAAAGTAATTACGTATTTCACCGCTATAAATTATAAGGCAACCAGCTAAGGCTTAAATTGTCGTCATGTTTAACCTCATGGAAGACAAAGTTCAACATATTCGCCATTGCTTATTACATGGGATTCGAAAGGGTAGTACTGCTATGCACGGGATAACACTTGTGGATAGTACCAGGATGCAAGAAAGACTGCCAAATGGTATATGTAGTTCATAAAAATTAAAAATAGCGATTGTGATCTCTCCGATAAGTCTTGTTTTAGAAGGCGAACCACATTGGATGACGATCTTTGCAACGAAACAGCTGAGTCGGATCTTTGTCAAAGCACCTGAGATTCGGCGCCAAAACTTACTGTGTTGTGTTTGTCCACGACTCGCAGGAGTTGGGAAAAGAGGCAGAGTGGGAATTTGGGTTCCTCGTGAACTCAGGCTTGAGAACCGAACTCAACGTTCTGCAACGTTCTCTTTGCCATGAATAACAACATTCTTTCGTTCCTGCATGTGTACAGAAAACGAAAAAAGGTGTTTATTAATAAATGCGCTTGGTGAAACGTACAGGGTATGCTGTCCATTGTCAGCAATTTGTGTAAAGCTTAAACGAAGCATTATATCAGCAGTGACAGTTTTGGTAAACAGAAATGGTGTTCTCCAGCATGACAATGAGAGTGTTCACTCTTCAAGATAAACTCAGGAAAAGATAAGATTATTCGAGCGGGATAATGTTTAACATGATCACAATAAACATTCCATGTGGTAGGACATTCAGGAAGAAAGATGTCTTTGAAATTGGTCACTCAAATATTTTTTCGCGAAAAAATACTGAAATTTTTAAATGATGAATCGAAAATGTGTTTTTTTGGTTAAGTTGCAATCGTTGATAATGCTGGAGATTACATTATTCATATATTTATTTATGATCTATTTTAAAAATACATCATTACTTTCAGAAATTCTAAATGTTTGATTGCCTATAAGCAGGGGTGGGCACAGTTAATCGTTAATCCATTAAAAATCCAACGGAAGTTAACGCTAAAGCGTTAACGTTATTTTATTATTATAAAACAATACAAAAACGTTTTTGGCTCTAAAGCGCTCTCAAAACAGCCAAAACTATAAAATATAAAAAATTGCCCAAAATTAAAAAGGACCAAAAAATGAGAAAACAGAAAACTTTATCTGACTTAACGATTAACTGTGCCTATAAAGCTTATTCGTATGAGGCCAACTTCTCAAACAAGGCGAAATTATGGGGCCGAGATCTCGATTTCTTTCTCTTAAAAGTGAACTAAGATCGAGGCAACAGGATAGCATACACTTTGACAGGTGTAGCGGAGGGTAACCAGCAGCAGCTGACATTTGAGGATGGCGTGCCTTTCCAGCACCAACGACAGCAGTGCGAATCGCATTATGAGACGTAGGTAAGGTCATGATAGTTGCGTGCTTTCCCGATCCCGAAGATCCACAGAAAGACTTTAAAATAATTGGCCAAGATACTTTTCACATTCTTTCACTTTCTTTCCCTAACTTCATTTTATTACGAATTTCTCCCCAGAACGTTTCTGTAGGAGGCTTCACCGATGAGTCTCGCTTCGTACTTAATAATAATCTTCGGATCAATTCAAGATAAGGCACCTCAATCCGTTCAATTCAAGAATAGGCACTTCGAGCAACCTCATTTCGAGAATAAGCACCTGATCCGGAATCACTTTAAGATAAGGCACCTGAAGTCATTCAATTCAGGAATAGGAACATTGGGTAAATAAAAGGCGGCTTATGCCCTTTACACGCCTCACAAGGTTTTTAGTAAGTGTAAATAAAAGGATCTTGTAAAGATAGGATAGATTGTTAGGTTAGGTATTGACAATTCAAGAATAAGCACATCATTTATGGATAATTCAACATGAGGCAGCCCAGGCACCATTTTGATTGGATTCTAATCTTCTTCTACTTGCTCTTCCCATAGGGTGTTGTTTCATCTCTGTGGCTTACACTCTCTCCGATCGAGCACCGCCTTTTCCACTAATCCTCTCTCACGCAGAACTTGCGTTACCCTATCTTTCCTCTATTGCACCCTCCAACTCCACTTTCATCATTCTTCGGCCAACGTAGTCTTCATCTCTCCGAATAATATACCCATAATCAGTACAAAATCTTCTGTAACTGATTCGATACCCCTAGTAGTTTTACCCTCCCTCTTATTCCCTCGTCCCGAAATTCATCCATCCTTGTCACTCCGTATATCCATCGCAACAGTGATATTAATAATAATCTCCAAGGAGTAATAAAACCCGACGCAACTTCAGGGAGGATCGCAAATAACCCGATGTCGCCGCTATCTTCTAAAGGTCAACTGCCGAGATCACATTTTCCTCTTCTTTTTTTTTACGAACGGTTAAAAGTTTCGAAATTGATTCCATTGCAGCACGTGGAAGTTTTAAGATAGAGAACGATGAAATTTGTCCTTGAAATCAAATCTCTGATCTGATTATTGGTATACCAGCTGCAGGTCTCCTGCTCGTTTTGATGCAACTGCGCGTCTCCACATTGATTTGATGGAACTGCGCGTCTCCACATTAATATAATACAGCTGTTCGTCTCCTGATATATTTGATGCAGCTGCAAGTCTCTTGATTCATTTGATGCAGTTGCGCGTCTCCTGATGATTAAATGCAGATACGAGTCTCTTCATTGATCTGATGTAGCTGCGCGTCTCATTGATCTGATGAAGCTGCACCTCTCCTCGTTGATTTGATGTAACTGCAGGTCTCGCCATTAATTTAATGCAGCTGTGTGTCTCAAACTTTATGCAGCTGGCCGTTCCCTGAGAGATTTGATGCATCTGCGCCCCTCCTGATTTATTTGATGTAGCTGCGCGTCTACTGGTTGATTTGCTGCAGCTGCGCGTCCGCTGAGTGATTTGATGCAACTGCATGTCTCCTGATTTCTTTAGACAATGCGCGTCTCCTACTTTTTTATGCAGTTGCGCATCTCCAGATTGATTTGCTGCAGCTGCGCGTCTCCCGATTGATTTGCTGCAGCTGCGCGTGTCCCGATTGATTTGCTGCAGCTGCGCATCTTCCGATCTATTTGATGCAGTTTCAAAGGAGTGTCCTGCTTAGACCTCATTTATGACATACGGTGTAGGGGAAGAGGAGAAGCATCATCCGCAATTGCTTTCCTTCAGGGTGTAGTCGACACGCATCAACGCCACAGCCTGCAAGGTTGGTACCTTTTGTGAATTGTTACACTTTGTATATGGAGGAGCGGCACTCTTTCCCGTCCCCAATCCCCATGCCAGTCTCAAACTAGATTAAGACTACCTGGAATTAATGCCTTCTATAAATTTCTTTTTTACACATTTTCACCACTTTTTATACACGTTTCTTCTCGCCAATTTTCTTAGCCAATGTTAAAAGCCACCACCCGAGGAGGAGCCAAGAAGAGGAAGGGGAGATCTTACCACACCCACATCTCCCGGCCCCGCCCGCCCAGGGCTGAATAAATGAAATCTGGTCGGCGACTAGCCTGCAATATTACCCGCCGCCCAAGAAAATAGGCGAGAAGTTTGCAAATTAAGTGGCGAAAATGGCTATAAAGTAAATGTCTAGAATGAATAAAGCCCAGGTAGTCTCAACCTAGTTAGAGATTGCAGGGAGGGCGTGTTGCTTTTCCAGGAGAAGAAACTAAGCCTAGGATGCAGATTCATGACAGGCACAAATTAATAACGTGATTAAAAGGTGTATTACACCGACAGGTGGGATAACAGAAGACCTCCAAACTGGGCGAGGAAAATCCCATCATCTGAAACCATTTTAGCGCAAGTGAAATTTCACTGAAGGTTGGCGGCGAGCTCGCTCGGTAACGGAGGTGGTTGTATTGGCAGAAGGAAAGACGATTAGAAAGGGATAGGCAAAAAAAGAAAGGCCAAGGCTAAAAAAGGAGAACCATATAAGCTGCTCAATTATCAGGGAGTGTGTACTCAAAACCCCCATAAACAAGTCCTTATGAAGAACAAGGACACTAAATAATACGAATTTGGCATCCTCTACGAGCGAAATAAAGAGAGGTTCATTTAAAGATAATGTGGTATTTAAGCTTCGAGAATAAATTGCGAGAAACTCGATACGATTTGACTAAATTTAGGAAAATCGTTACCTTGATCGAAATAGTAAATCACGAACAGAGATCGTTGAATCTACCCATAAAATAAACGCAAGTGAAATAATAAAGGATCGTTCTATGTCAGAAAATTATAAACCTACCAGATTAAGACCCCTTTTAGGAAACTTTAAGAATCAATAAATACTACGAATGAAAAAAGACACAAGTGTGAAATACTTGAATCATTCTGATCTAACCCAAGCAGCACAATCCGTTAAAAAAGACCCTAGATTTAACACCTCAGTTACTTGGTTGCCCCCAAAGCTGTCTAAAATAGCCATCAACCTGCAACCGCTAAGAAAACCGTGACAGTGCATGATCGAACCTCTAAGTTAGATCTAGCATCGCCAACCTTGTTGTAGCTGGCATCTGGAGTATTGCGTGCCCTCTCGGCTTCGATTCCAGCAAGTGGATCTTCCGCATATTACCACTTCCCCCATCATCAGTTTATTTACATATCTATCCTTACAAACTTTCTTCGTTTTATTCCCGGGTTGGTTTTCGCTTTAGTTTTAAGTAAGGGACAACAACCAGAATCGAAGACAGCAGCATTCGTAACAAGGGCCACGACCGACACACTTATTATCTGAAAACAACCACCCAAGACGCGAAGTTTAGTAACCTGAAGAATCAAAAGTGTGACCAGGAATTCTATTCGCGATCTAAAAGTTAAGAGGCAAACATTTCATTTGCCCACAAGGCGGTGGTGGTGTAACAGCGGTAATGAATGACTCTGCTACAACTGAAACCTGGAAGAACCACATCCCCTCCCAACCCCATCACCCTAATGCTTTCTCTTGAGTTGTCTTTTGCACCTCTTTTAAATCTCTCACTATCTTTTCCACGCCTGTGTAGACACAAGAAAGAGTGAAAGAGAGCGTTACACTTTCTTTAAAAGACAACAAAAACTGTTCCATCGACTTTGACTCGGTAAAAGGTATGGTATGATACTGTTTTGGTCTGTCGATTTTTCGTATACTTTGCGGTGTAACTCTGATAGAATTGTTTTTGGTATTTTTTTAATTAATATTATTGACATAATTATCTACGTCAAGGTTTTCAAAATGGGGTATTTTTCTCTTCTCAGCTGTACGTCTGTCTATATGAGAGGTAGGCAAACTGCGGCCCGCAAAGGCTTTTCATGTGGCCCGCGTTTCATTTCAGAATTCGACAAAATATTGAAAATTAATTAATGAACATTTTGCCAAAATCTCATTTCATTATTTTTTATGTAAGTGCTAAGATTCGTAAATCACTCATTTTTAAATATATTTCATTCGTAGATCAAATTTTCTTAAAAAATATGATACTTTATATTCTCATTACCCTTACGAGTATCTACACTCTCTCTTTCACTCGCGGAACCTAAGCTACGTTCACTGTGGTTATTACTTGGATGAGAGACGCCTGGGACCTGGGTTATGATCACATGATGTAGAATTGTAAATCGTGGTTCGGACTCCACGTTAAGCTGTAGGTCTCAACTCTAATATGTCTGGAAACAGTTTAAATTGGGTGGCAAAACTATGCAAAAAAGATTATCCTTAGTTATTAATATGTAGCTATATCTATGACTATGTAGTTTATGCAAACAAATTCAAACATATGTAATTGCAATTAACTTAGATGTATTCGAAATTTGCATCTAACTGTTTAAGTGCGGCCCGCAAAGCTTTACATAAGCTTCAATGTGGCCCTCTGCTTAAAATTATTGCCCCTCCCTGGACTCTAATAAAATCCAACATGCTCAAATTTACTACGGTTCTTGTAGGATGATAGAGTGAGTTCGGCGACTTATGCCTCCGATGGCGGTCGCCAGATGGGACCTCTTAAAACAATACCGTTTTGGTAAATTAATTTCTTAGTTTTTGTGGCACTTGACAAGATTTTCAGACGTATCGTGAGATCGATGGAGGAGGTCGCATGCGAGTCTAGTCGCGAGCGACTCTACATCTCACTATGACGGTCGGTCGGTCCCCGTTTTGCTTTTTCTTTTTGTAGTAACAACCTAACTATTGACCCGATTCTAATGATATTTAAAACCCTTATGTTGTTTTACATTCTCTTTCAAATGATAGAATCGCCAATGTGCTCCCAAGGTTAGTCCCGGAATTATTGAAAGTTTTGAAGGTTGTAAGGTCATAAATCAGAATAAGTGAGAGCACACGACCTTTTGTTTAATTGGTCGATTATTGTGTCTTTAAGAGGTAACATACAGTGGAGGAGTTTTTTGTTAGTCGTTTAATGCCCTCTTTCACCCTTAGTCAGGTCTAAAATCTAGGGGTGGAAAAGAACCTGTTTTTTCTCGAATTTAAAGTGAAATACCAATGAGGGTGTCCCCGACAGAAAGTGAAGATGGAGGAATTCGAAATGTGTGTAAGATATATAGCCGCAGACCCTCCCGCAGGCACTGGGACCGGGGGGGTAGGGCTTTAAGCTCGGAGGGCACACAAACCTCTGGATGTCAGCCCGCAAGGTTTGCCAAGCTAAGCCTCACATCACACCCCTTTTAAGTGTGCATAAAAAGGCAGCTGATGTGGTGGAGGGAAAGGGGGGAGGTTGGGGGAAGAATGCAGGCATGTTAAAACCCACCACCCCAAACAGAGCCAAGAGGGAGGGGAGAACCACCCCACCTGCAGGCCACATCAAGGATAAATGTACAAGAGCTGGTCTGTGACTAGCCTGCAATAATAGCCGCTGGCTAACAGAAAGAGAGAGAGAAAAGGACTTGTAATGAAGGTGGCGATAAAGTGGGTAAAATGATAGTATCTAGTTTAAGACTGTCGCTAGCACTAGGGACGGAGAGGGGAAGGGGGCTTGCCGCTGCTCAAGGTAGTGTGAGTAAGTCTACACGAAGCCCCCTCTTGCGGATAGAGAAAAATCCCGATTCGAGAGGCGTCCAATAGCGAATCTGTTCGATCCTGAGGGTTGGATCCGAGAGAACGCATTCGGACTCCACCGTCAAGATACAATTCTGTCAAAGAATTTATGCTCAATTTCAGGTATATTCGCAAATCAAAGGGACTAAAAGCGCTCACCCTGGGAAACAACACGAGAAGAAGCCAAATAATCCAATTTTTGTATTTGACCCCCTGAGCGGTACCTGTTGACCTTTCAAAGCTCGCTTAGATGACACTTAGGTACGGACAACCCTTCCCCCCTCAAAAAAGGCCAATTAAAAGAAAGTAAACTACTCCAATCCAGCGAAAAAATGAGGCGGAGTTATGACGAAGTGTTTAAATTGAGTTCTTCCTTGAGAAGAACACTAAGGTGTTTAAACTTAAAACTAGTAGTGTTTTTTATCTCCATTTGTAAAACAGGTATTTCCAACAGCCAAGCCAGTAAGGTTCTTACTCGTTTCCATAAAGAGACTTAATTAAAATGCGTTGACGATCAGTTAGAAGCAAGGGTATCATGGCGTGAAGGCACAAAATTATCTTGAAAATAAACCATGGAATGTGCAGTAGCGGCTATTCACGAATGTACTTAATCTAGGTGAAAGAAAGATATCGATTTGAACATAATTTCCATACCCATGACTCCATCTTGGGTATGTTTCCACAAATAAGAAAAGGTCAATGCTATTTAAAACAGAAAATAAAATTTCTGCAATCGAACGGGAAATTCTTAGTAGGGACGAGAGTGAACTGAGAGCCCTTATAAACTTTAGATACTGCAGTCCAAATGCGCATGCAGTCTCCAGGAAAAGGCTCATACACTGAATAGGGTAAATCTAAAGTACACATCACACATACACCTTCACAGGGGCAAACAGAGCCATTACTCTTCGATCAACATTTCACACAACGGCTTCTCAACCAGGGGGAAAACTGGAATACACAGAAATCTATTTGGAATAGTTCTCTTTCCCAAAACTACAGCTCTACAGATTGTACATATTCTACACCATCACAATTTATTGAATATTGCAAATTAAATTTAAAAAAACTTTTCACTTTTTATCGGACAAAATATTGCGCTTAGAATTGTCTCATTCTTATTTGGAATGGCCGCTCTGAGACAATCCTAGAAAAATGATACTTAGACTAAGAAGCGAAAACCAACGAGGGCATCTCCTCCAGAATTTTTTTAAGGAGAGATTTGTGAAGAAAATGGAGAAGATAGATATAAGATATATAGTGCCAGATCTACCTACGGTGCTTGGGGCCGGATGAGCACATACTCTTCCAGATGACACCTATAGCATCATTGTTCAAACTACACCTCACCAACCGGGCGGGGTTTGAGGGGAATGATGTTCAGACATACAGTAAGGTTGGGGTATTTAAAAAGTATGATTCACTGTTTAATTACATCTATCTCCCATACTGAGTTTTCAGAACGCTTGTATTTCTATCAAAACATCTTTCAAAGAATTTGCGAGAGAAAATCAAAGGTTTCTAAAATTGGTGTTCGATAAGCTGCTGACAGGTCATTTTCCTAAGAGAGCGCGGCACTAATATGTTGCCGGTTTCTTTGGCTATATTTTAGCCGGTTTAGTTGTTTTTTAACTTAGTTTCACGGTTAAGTTAGTTTATATAAGTTTAATATACCTACTTAAGTTGAAAAAAGCTTTAAACAACTACTAAAATATAGCCCCCCCCCCCAAAAAAAACCCTGTTAAAATATCGTGTGGCTCTCTCTTTGAAAATTACCCACGCATAAAGAATATGGGCAAAGGTTTGCAAATTTGGATGAATAAAGCGGAAGATATCAACAGATAAGCAATTACTTTCATTTTATTCATTAAAATTCGCTTTTCTTTACTCATAAGTAGGTTACAAATGTATGTTATGGTAGCGCAATTTTGGAAAGCTTGGATGTACCCTGGCAAAAGTAATGAAAAATGTTGTGAGAGAAATATAGGCGTTTCGGTCATATTGAACGGTACCTTAACTCAAAATTTCACGACTTCAGCAAATCTTACAGCAGTAAAGAACATCCCCTCCCTTACACAAGTACAGAACATCCCCCCTTACAAAAGTACAGAACATCCCCCCTTACAACAGTACAGAACATCCCCTCCCTCCCACCCCTTGAACCTCAATCACAATAACACTGAGGGTGTACACCACTGAAACTTTGTAAGAAGAGATCTGTAGAGAGTGAACATGTGTGGAAAATAGATAACCCAGATCCTACTACAGGAAATGGGGCCAGAAAGGCACACAGGAATCCATATGTCACAGGAGGAAGTGACAATGTGTGGGAGTTACGCACCCCAAGCAACTGTGAAGAGAGATACGTAAAGAAAGTGGTGAAGTTAGGAGAAGTGGGAATGTACACAACCCGCTGAACAACCACAGACTCTAGATGTCCGGGGGCAACAGTCCTGAACCCGCTAAATAAAGAATTGGAGCAGAAAGACCAAGAAACCGCGCAACTCTCCCCGACCCACTAAGGAGAGATCTTATTTACATATATTAATTATTGTTTGGAGAGGAAGAAAAAGAGAACAAAGAAGAGAAAGAGAAAATAGAAAGGTAAAGAAAAAAGAGAGAGAGAGAAGAGAAAAGAAGAGAGAGCAGAAAAGAAGAGGGGAGAGAAAATAATAGAAAATATTAAAGAAGAAAAAAGAAAGCGAAAAAAGAGAAATAAAAGATAGAAATGAGAAAGAAAATATATAGACAGAAAATACAGAGAGACAGAGAGAGAGAGAGAGAGAGAGAGAGAGAGAGAGAGAGAGAGAGAGAGAGAGAGAGAGCGCTCGAGAGAAAAGAGTGAAAGAGAAATAGAGAGGGAGTGGGAATAGAAGGGGAGGGGGAGATAGAGTAGGTGAGATAAAGAGAGGAGATAGAGAATGAGGGGAAGGTGCATAATGGGGAGGGGGGAGGGGAGAATAACGGAAATCTGAATGAAAGTGAGCGAGAGAATATAAGAGAATGAGAGAGTATGAGAGAGAATTAGAGAAAGAGAATGAGAGAGTATGAGAAAGAGAATGTGAGAGAGTGAGAGAGAATGAAAGAGAATGTGAGACAAAGAATGAGACCTAGAGAATGAGAGATAAAATGAAGGAGAAAATGCGAATGAGAATAAGCGAGAGTGAGAGAGAGAGAGAGAATGTGAGAATGAGCAATTGAGAGAACTAAAATAAGTGTGTTTGTGTGTGAGAAAGGGAAGAAAGGGGAACTCAGGAAAGCGTGAGTCACAAGGGAAACCCACAATAAACCCTCTTAATTTAATCCTAAACCGCCCGTCTCCTCGTTACTCCAGTGTCTATCGCCCCCAAAGGACCGCAAATTAGTCTCTCTTTAGATTTTGCATTTTCGTAATATTTCTTCTTTGAGGCTTTCAATACCTTGCCACGGCCCAAGTGCCTCGCGTTGGCAAGGTTGGCTAAGCCATACGTAGCTGTCAATTCATCGCTTCGTTTTTATACTCTTCTTCGCTTAGTTGCCTTTTCCCACGAGATGAACCTGCTTTAAGCGGAGGGCGTGTGGATGATTGTCCTGTGGACTCCTCATTATGTTTAGTTCTTTGTTATAATGTTCGCATCCCCCAAGTGGATCCTAAATCTATAATTAGGGAATGTAAGGGTGATCCCGAGAACTTGGCTTCTTTAATGGTAATTAATGATTCTAGTTGTTTAGTGGCTTGTGTACATCCCACTTATTTTCACTTTCCTAACTTCTCCGGCCACGGTAATGAGGAGACCCCGAAGTTGCAGACGATATATCCATAAAGTATAAAGGAAGAGAAATTCGGATTTGGATAAGCGCCATTGAGCTGAAAAATGAAGATTTAAAGGCAAGAGAAAGGGCCATTGGAAGTCTCTTCAAAACAAGAAGAGCAAGAGGCAATCCATAGTTTAGAAATAAAAATCCATTCTAATTTGGAGATATACTGAGATTGATTAGGTGGTTCATTGGATGGATTTGAACTCGTATATAAGTGGCAAACGAATCGATGAACGCAAACTTCAAGCGAAGTATAAACAGGATGACCAGGACAGAGCCGTAGATGCCTCGTAACATTTATTTCAGACGTTTCAGGATTATAACAAATCTCATCTTCAGTGCTAAAGAAAGAATACAAAATACAAACTTAAATGCATACATAAAAAGTTAACACATGCAATAAAATTGTGAAACATAAATATTAAATTTGAGACTAATTGATTACATTGGAAATACGGAGAAAAAAAAACGAGTGAATTTATATAAAATAGGAAGGAAAATAATTGAGTGTATTTTATTCTTGCAAAATTTAACAAATTAGCATGTTTTTTTAAATGAGTCACTATATTTAATGGGTCAGATGAGTTATTATTTAGACTGGGTTGAAATTTCTTACTGCATTAAGTATCGTGAAGTTCTCGAGTGTAGCCTTAGAGCCACATTGTGACAGATGGTTTCGAATTGGGGATGGATCAGGTTTTGAAAGGTGTAGTCCAGTTCTTTTAGGTCTCTTCCTATATGTTGCATGAAGCGGGAGTAAAGCGTACGCCTTGTTGCCCCCACATATGATACAGTGCTACTGCACGTACAACGAAAAACGTATATACCTTTAGATTGCATATTGGTGGGTGGTTGTTGATCTTTGAACTGAAATAATGATCCCAGTCTGAAGTCATTAATGAGAACAATAGATGGTCATAATTGAGGATAGGCTGAATTTAACATTTTTAACAACTCTCTTTTAAGTTTTTCGCATTAGTAACCAAAGTATGGTAAGGAAAGGAAGATCTTTAATTTATTCACAGTTTGTAGTGGAGGCAGACTCGAGCGTTATATCATTTTTATAAAAGGCACTGATATACAGAATCACGGTTGGCAAAACCCTCCATGTGAAGGACACGCTGGAAGTAGGGGCCACATTAGAAGAAAAGGAAGAAGAGACCGAAGAAACAACAGAAGAGGAGAAAGAAACAGACAGCTCCGACAAAGAAACAGAAAAAAAAGAAAATACCGAATCAGTAACATCATCAGAAGCAGAAAATGAAGAAGGATGCAGATACGAAGCTAAAGATTTCAAATTACGTATCTTTGTACATGAAGCCTCCCCCCTGCCAAAAGGGGCCAGACCAGCCGACATAAGGAAAGCACTGGAAAAGGGCACATTTAAATGGACGTACGTAACGAAACATGAGGAAGGCTCAATTGAAAAGCTGATTTTGGAAGATCGCATCTGATTCTACCCGAACGACATTAAACTATTAAAGAAAGAAACATTTGACAAACTATCGAACAAAAGATACAAAAAAGAAAAAACAAAGGAACAAAATTAAAACAATAGACAGCATAAATATTAAGATACTACACATCAATACAGATGGATGGAAAAATAAAGCCATCCAATACGGTAATATCTTCACACGTCTGGATGCAGACATAATCTGCACTTCAGAACATGGATGAATAAACAACGAATGCATGAAAATGACCAAATATAACAATAAAAAAAGAACCCGACTGGAGAGAGGTACGATGGCGCAACCGTCACAATAAAGGAAAACATCCACTACACTCAGGTAAGCGAGGTAGACGAGGCCTACATCGCAGCGACAATAGAAATGGAGTATACGTATACCCTGCTCACGGTAGCGGCGGCCTACCAACCACCCCGTCGCTCATACATCTCGGTCCACTCAGCGATGGAGATGTTCAACAAAAACAACCCTACCATCTTACTGGGGGATCTGAATGCTCGATTACACGATTCAGGTTACAATACGAAGAACAACGCCGGTCGCAACCCGGAACTTTTAATGGAAAGAAATATACTTCGAAGAGTCGGCCCCGACTTCCCGACTTATATAACCGGCAGAGCCTCTACTCGGCTGGACATAGTAATGATAACCCCAAGATTCCCATACAACATTTATATGGAACCAGTCTCCATCTCTTGTAGTGACCACATAGGAATCATGGTAACCACAAACCAGAGCCCAATTATGGTTCCATAAGTACTAGAAAATTATACAAGAAGGCGGACTGGACAAAATACGTAACTATGCTAGAAGAATAGTTCCAACCGGACCTGAACGGGAAGAACCGGGAAGAGCTTGACAAAATAATAGACAATATGATCAACAGTATTATTAAAGCCGACGAATAGGCCATCCCAAAGACAAAATACAAGCCCTTACCCCACCCAAAGTGGACTAAGGAGATGAAGAGGAAAGCGAAAAATATTAAAGAGAAATATCAAGAAATTAGAGATAATGGAACGAATCGGCAGAGAAATAAAGAATTAAAGCAAATGAAAGGAGAGATGATTTTTCTAATACAAGAACAGCAAGATAAAATGTGGAAAGAACTAGTAAAGAAAGCCGAAACAACAGATAATCTAAAGGAAGCATGGAGATTAATTAATATAATTAAATGAAGCCCTCCCAGGAGACCAATCAAAATTACTACCAACAACAAAGAGTATCTAAGAAGCAATGAGGAGATCGAAGAGAAATTCAGGGAACACTGGACCAAAGTTTACACAGTAGAAGAGGCAGACAACGAAAGATTCGATAGAGAAACGGAAGGAAGGGTCGCAAAGTACATACAAACAAACATACATAGAGTGACACCGGCACTACAGGTGGATAAAAGTACAGAAGAACAACAGGGACCTGGAGCGACGATGACGACTGAGGAAGTTAAAAGTGCTTTAAACGCCTTCAAACAAAAAGCACCCGGGACAACAGGCCTAACAAAACAGAATTACGAGAGGGCCCCTGAAAACATAGTCAGGAGCATTACCGAACTTTTCAATGCCTACTTAAATATTGGAGCCTTCCTGAATAAGTTCAAAGTAGCGAAGATGGTTTTCCTGCCACAACCAGGGAAGGCATCAAATCTGGTCTCGAGCTGAACTTCGCTGCTGAACTTCCTGGGGAAGGTTTTCGAAATGATCGTGAACGGGAGACTGGACACTTTCCTCGAAGGAACAGACAAATATAATAAACATCAGTATGGATTCAGGAAAGAAAGACATGGTTCTAGCAGTCATTACAGAAAAGTTGTCACAAGCCACTGCCGAAAAGGATTACGTGGTCGTGGTCCTCCACGACGTCGAGAAGTCCTTTGACAAGGTATAGATCGAAGGACTAAAATATAAACTCCTTCAGCCCAACCTAGGCATCAGGATGGAAAGACAGAGCCAAAAGGGTTAAAATGATTAACGGATAAAGCGATAGTCTAAAGAGGGAGATTAGGAGAGACACGAGAAGTAAGCAGATACGTAGGGGAGATGAGCAAGGAGAGAGGAAAAGAAATAAAATAATATTAATACAAAATCAATGGAATAATTAAATTGACAAATCTTTTTAACCCTTTTGGCTCTGTTCTTGACTCTTTCTTGCCTCTCGGTTTGACTTTGCTACCTTTGTTTTAGCTAAATCTTAATGTGAATTTACCCGTCCCTCTCCTACTACCTCATTAGTGATTTCTTGTCTTAGAGGCGGTCCTTTATCTTTTACTAGCTTAGATATACCCTTATTATAATATTTTCTCTTATAGTTATCCTTGAGAATGAACTGAATAAAGTTCGAAAGTATTTGAAAGCACCTTTTCATTTTTCCTACGGGACATTGCATTCATTGCGAACCTCACGTGCTACTTTGTGAGTTATTCATTTCATATATATATATATATATATATATATATATATATATATATATATATATATATATATATATATATATATATATATATATATATATATTCTCGCAACTTTCCTATGTTACAGGAAAGCAAATATTTTTATGAATATTCCCTTTCACCGAGATTGGAGTGGCATTTAGCTGCTTTCCAAGACTGGAAATATTCCACAATCCCCCCCCCCCCAAGCTATTTCAGAGCGTAATTACCTACGTACTCACTTATTATTGGGTGAATGAGAAAAAAAATTCCCCAAAAACGAGAAGGTGAAATTTGGGGAAAATTAAGAAGACGAAGATAAATAAAAATTTCAACTACAACCGTTTTCCAACTCGAGGTTTTTTTTTTATCTTTCGAGAGTTTTACATATGTGATGGAAAAAGTTCCGTTAAACAAACTTAAAGCACTACTTTTCCATCACGTGTCATTAAAAGGTCTTTTCCACTGTGTGCAAATTGTCAACCGTTTGTCTATGATTAAGACTTTCGAAAGTGCTCCGAAGCTCAAAACATCTCGGTGGCCACAGTGTCTAGGGCCGTCGGAGAGGGTGGCAAGAGCTTGATGTGTGTAGAAAGGCCTTTGCTCACCGAGTGTATTCGAGAACAACGTCGAGAGCGCTGTCGTCACCTTCTTAACGACTTGAAGCGTAATGGAAAAAAAATTGTTATATTTTCTGATGAAAAAAACCTTCACGGTCGATCCGGTGATCAAAAAGCAGAACGACCGTGTGCTAAGCTTTGGCCAGAACGTCTCCGAGGTTCGCTACCTTTTCACGAACAAGCAGCCGACCTCCGTGATGATGCTCGGCGTTGTGGCTTTGAATGGCGAGAAGATATCTCTCTTGTGGTTCGTGGCACGTTACAGGCTCACCGCGGCCGATTACAGGGACATCTTGGTCACGAAAGTCCTCTCCTGGGTGAGGAATATATATATAATAAATAACACCCACCCGTTTGGGACGCGGCATCGTCCTTCTGAAAGACGTAGTTCGCCTTCTTTGTTATATTTCTCAACCAGGAGAGGACTTTCGTGACCAAGATGTCCTTGTATATATATATATATATATATATATATATATATATATATATATATATATATATATATATATATATATATATATATATATATATATATATATATATATATATATATATATCCTTTGAACGCATCTGGCGGGTTATATTGCATCCATACGTTTTAAATATTTGCATAGGGAAACATAAACGTCAACGCCAGAAAATAGTTTTCTTTTTTGTTAAATTCAAATGGCGGAAAAAAGAAACCATTAGACCTCAATTGCCAATCGGGCGCTTCTACCAGTAGCTTTTCGAACTTGAATAAATGAAGGGTTCGTAAAGCAAATCAAAACACGCTCCAACCCTCGACCAGGCCTAAAGTTCTCATGGTCTAAATAATTTAAGCCGCGAAGTGGGGTGATTTAATGGTTTTTGCCCTCTTTAGTGGGGCATTCGATCTTAGGCCTGATCCATTTTCAGGGCCACCATTTATCCTGTTTTCACTGGGGTTGACATGCCCCCACTCTCTCCAGGAATTTCGATTTGAGACCTGTGGTGCTCTTTGGTATCGCGTGCACTTGCCCAGTGGCGCCTACATTAGTTCAGATTCAAGGGGAGAACTTGTTTCGGCAGCCTTTTGTACCCTTTCAGCTTGAGGATCACGGCGTCAGCCCCTACTTAATGTGGATTGTCAAACTGCGGCCCGCGAAGGCTTTTCATGTGGCCCGCGTTTCATTTCAGAATTCGACAAAATATTGAAAATTAATTAATGAACATTTTTACAAAATCTCATTTCATTATTTTTTATGTAAGTGCTAAGATTCGTAAATCACTCATTTTTAAATATATTTCATTCGTAGATCAAATTTTCTTAAAAAATACGATACTTTATAAATGCTTATTCTCATTATCTACAGCCAGCCTCTCTTTAGAGCTCTTGCTAGCCGAATAGATACGCCGTTTGTCTACCAACGTTGCGGTACCGGGTTCCATCCCGGCACCAGCAGACACAAATGTCAGCGCTACTCTCACCAAAGAGGACCGGCCATGGTGCCCTCGGGCTGACAAGCGATTGACATACTGACCTTTATGTCTATCTCATTATCCGCATGGATAAAGCCAGGTTAGAGAACTACTACTGGCCTGCGGTTAGATACCTTCAACTATTTTCTGTACTAACTGTGCGAGTGATTCGGCCTCGTTGGCTTTCGTTTTGGATTTCAAGATAAACATATAAATCTACAACTTTCCGAACCTTCACTCACACACTTCATGTGGGAATCTTCGTTTCACGTAAGCAAATACAAGCTCGAAACTTTATGCATTCATTCACTACGCTTCAAAATTACTGCTCGTTTTGATTCATCGGCCTACTTCATAGGGCATCGGGATAGAGACTTTCCGCCCCCTTCATCACTTTTGTGGTACCATTGGCGGCGCCTCTCGCAAACGCTGTAGGATCAACATTTTCTCCCTTAATCTCCCTGGCGGTCGGAGGGCGTGGAAATACTTTCGAGGTTAAATTGGTCCATTAAAGGAGTATCTGAACTCATTAAGACCTGAAGGTTTTTCGAGTTCATGCGGTTTGATAATAATCCAATTTTACTCTTCGTCCTTTTCGAAAATCACTCCTATTTTACAAAAAAATGTTACAAGCAAATGAAAAGCAAACTTGATGCCAGGCGTTAAATAATAGAAGCTGAACAGAGCACACTTTCAAAATTTGAGTTGTTAAAGTTCACAAGAGAAGTAGTTTATGATAACTAAATACCGAGAGAGCAAAGAGACCCGAGGCTCAGTGCAAACTAAAAACGTAACTGATATTTACATAATGAAATTTACAGCAATATATATATATATATATATATATATATATATATATATATATATATATATATATATATATATATATATATATATATATATGCTGGTTGTTGTATTAGTACAATTAATTTATTAGGATAGAGTACAATCGCTCGAATCATAGCGCAACATTTTCCTCTTTTGGGAAAAAGGTATTTGTAGAGCACAATAAATATAAATAAGTGGATAAAAATATTGTACTCAATATAAGCAATTAAGTTATTAAATGTCGTCTCAACAAGTTCAAAAAGTGCAACGGGGAGGGAGGGAGGGTATCTAATGCTGCTTGGGTGGAGCTGCCTAATACAGCTCCACCACGAGTTGCCAAATGTCAACGCTCGGAGATGAAGTGAAGGAGAATTCACAACCTACGCGCGCCACGGGACAACATCAAAGTATGTATATATATATATATATATATATATATATATATATATATATTATATAATTTGGTATTAGCGTTTAAGAAATGCCCTTAGACAAGTGTTTTTTTTATCGTAAGTCCATCGTCATTTAACATTATCATATTATGAGAGTTGGAGAATAAACTATTCAAACTTATGGGAACCCATTTTTACCTTGTTTCCATTTCCAAACTAACAAAATGATGATATATATTTTTTAATTTTCACTTTGTAAAGAGTATAACTCTCTTTGTTATTCATATGGATTGCATTTGGAAGAGATGCACCTTTCCCCAGCCCCCCTTCCGCATTACTTGGTTATATCATATTTGCCTTGCACTCCTTTTCATACACGACCTTTTCGCAATGATGTTCTCTGCCTCGTTTCCCCCACGTATGGAACAAACCCAACTGCGAGTGAAGAAAGGCTAACGTTAAACCATTCTATGAACAAAAACTTGTTGGTGTTGTGTTCATCAAAACTCGCCCCTATTTGAAATAATTCTCCTCCCAATTTGTTTTAAGGGGGGAAAAACGCGTTTATAAGATTTCCTTTTGGCGAAATTCCGTGATTAGTAGGGGAATGTGTATAAGCATCACTCCGTTTATGACTGTTTGAACATATCCAACCTTCGATTCCTCTCGCCGGAGAATAAACATTAAACGCTCATTTTATATGCACGCTCAACACTTAAAAGCACAATGGTGTCACTTGAATTAAGGCACTCGAATTAAGGAGGGTTAAATTCGAGTGGGAGCTGCGGCAAATGATGCAAATGCAATTCCATTTATCGCACTCATTTTACCAAAGGTGGAGGGAGGCATCTTGAGGACAGAGAATGATTCAATAGAAAAGATAAACATAAGCAGAGATGAAGAAATTGAGGAGTAGGCGTGAAAAAGAAACAACAAATATTACAATTCTTGAATTGATGAGAAAAGAAAAAGGTCCATCTAATCCGACGGGAACATGCTCACTGTCGGCAAAAAATGATACGGTAACTTATTCACTCTGCGCGCAAATCTCTACTCTAAAAGCTGTGGACGAGAAACCAAAATAGAAAATAGGCCTTCCCCATTGCAGGGATCACGTCAAGCCTTAAGGTCACGGGAGGGTGAGTACACACTCCTCCACGGGTCGGCTTAAGCATGGTTGCATAAACGACCCCTGATACCCCCATCGGGAAGAAGAAAACGAAAACACATTAGGGGTATATTCCCGAATTCTAACAAAGAGGAAGGTTACCTATTATAATAAGGAAACCACTCATACAAACACCAAGAAGTATCTACCAAATATTTCGTGCTAGTAGCTAGTGTTCGGTAGGTTCTAATGGACAAAAATATCAATATCAAGTTACCATCATAAAAAAAGCGACTAAATTAGGTAACTAAATTCTTTTCGGAAATCTTAAAGAAAAAAGATCCGAGAGTTTTGCTTGAATAATCCCGATTAATTTTAATACTTTCTATGTTTATTCCTGCATATGTGTCTTCAAATTAATCACGTTCGAGTAACCATTCTGAATTAAAAGATAAAGAAATGAATGAGGGAGTCTTGAAGGGTGTTTAGTTCATTCATTGTTCATTTCGTTCTCTTTGACCAAACCTTTCGTAAAATGAAGCCTACATTCTTTCCTATATTAAAATTAATGAATTTATACTCTATGTAAATTTACTCTATAAAATCAAAATATTTATTTTTTTTTTATCATAAACAAAACAACGTTATTAATTACGTGTGTTGTGGTGATACCATTTTGGGCTAGACAACTGTTAAAAATATTTTGTTCCCGCCCAGTTCAAATGCACTCGTCCGCCTACAACATCCGTGATTAATCTAGTTACTGTTGTTTTCTTCATTTGTACTCTCCTACTACTAGTATAATCTAATCATGACATTTGTTCTTTTTTCAATTATACTACAATTAATGGGCTAATTTTAAATCAATTTGAATTAAAACTCTTATAGCACATGCTACCCTTATAGCGCATCAAAATACTCCGGGTTGAGAAATCTTCCTAACAAACATACACTTTCTAGCTTTCAGTCAAAATAACTCCAGTGGCTTACATCCCACGAGTTCCTAATTTCGTACAAACATTGGGGTGGAGTTAGGGTATACACCTTTCGTTCACTTTCACAACCAACCACACACGGCTCATCGCAAGATATATTGATAAGAATGCGAGAGTTCTATCGTCGTGTGCGACCAATTTCGACCCAGCAGACTGAAACATTTGGTGTCGTCACAGGATGAATTCCATTCAACTTTTGATCAATACCTGACCCTAATTCCCCTTGTCCCTCCCTCGAGGATTATGTGACCTAGTTCTCAAACGCTCCCTTCATTCTTTAATGATAATAGAATATATTAGTGAGCTATATCATCGTGCAATAGAGTACCTCAGTGATCCATGGAGTATATTATTAAGCTATGAAGCATATTAGGGAGCCATGGAGTATATTATTAAGCCATGAAGCATATTAGGGAGCCATGGAGAATATTATTAAGCCATGAAGCATATTAGGGAGCCATGGAGTATATTATTAAGCCATGAAGCATATTAGGGAGCCATGGATAATATTATTAAGCCATGAAGCATATTTGGGAGCCATGGAAGAGATTCGTGAGCTATGGAATATATTAGTGACCCATGCAACATATTATTGACCTATCCAGTAACGGAATAAAACCCTCATGGAATTAATAATTTGGTCGGGGGTTTGCCACCGATCGGCCCTCTTTTTGAGGCATTTTATTCATGCGGGGACCTACAGTTTAATGTGGCGGTCCGAAAAGCGGGCAGCTACATATAACGAATGGCACCCATACGGGACTCCATCCTGGAACTAACTCCACCCGATGTAGCTTAACTTCGCTGTAATCGGAAGCAGCGTTTCTACTTGGCTAGGCACATCACTCAGCCCGCGCAAGGACCTGCCCCCTGGGTAGACTTTTACCATTGGTAGTTGAAGGAGGCACGCCCTCCCGGCCCCAGGGGTCTCATTCTAGACTGAGACTACCTGGGCTTTATTTCTTATAGACATTCCCATTTTATTTCCTTGTTAACAGTTTCTTTACAAGCCTCTTCTCTCCTCTTTCTCAGCCAAGATCGCAGGCTAGTCGCCAACCGGCTTTCGCTCATCCCATCCTAGTTAGGGCCGGGAAGGGGGGGTAACCTCCTTCTTAATTTTGGATGGGGGTTACATGGCTGCATGTTCTTCATCCTTTTTCCCTACTAGCCCCCCCCCCCCTACACTTTCCCTTATTTGTCATTTTACGACCTCGCAAGGGGATGTCAAGTGTAATATGATTAATCTTGCTGCGGCTAACATCTGTAAAAATGCGCGCCTTGCAGGCTGATCTTAGTCTCTCTTTTGTACATTTTCACTTCCTCTAACTTCACCATTTTCTTTAAACATCTCTCGTTATTAACTTATTGCGGCAGATTCCCTCGTTGGTAGCGCGCTTTAAATTCAAGGACTAAAAGGGGCCCTCAGCTGAGCAACTTAAAATGACGGATTCGGCATTTGGAGTCTTTTGGTAACCATTCACCGAAATGGTTAAGCGACATGAACCAATTAACAAGAACAGAGAAGATGTCCAGAAAAAGAAGTATTGCACGAGAGTAATTTAAAGGAACAAGCCCCAATGTACCCCGTCTATGGCAGTTCCGATTAGTCACCATCGCCAGGCTGAATTTACCACAACTTGACCTTGAAACTGGTTGCGTTACAGCATCACGTAATCATCGATGACTTGCATTCACACCCAACTGCATAAACCAAACAGTGAAACCTGCTGACGCTAAAGAGTATAGAAGTATAAATTCCAAATGTTGAAGTGAAATAATTGGCAAACCAAAAAGGTATTATCAATAAGCTACGGCTACTAAATATGAAGCATGAAGCGGGTGAAAATTTGGTAGGAGTTTTACCACCGATCTTTTATTTCTATTTAGGAGACCTACTGATTAGCGCGGGATCCGAACCACGGGTATGTCCACCGTTTTTAGTATGCGTAAAAGCGACTTGAATCTTGACTCCATACAAGGACTAGAAGCATTAAGGTTATAAAAAAAAATGGGGTGAAACTATTAACAACCGTGTAAGCTTGTTTGAAAAAATAGGCAGAATCCCGGAGTACTTTTATTTTCTCTCTTAAACATTTTAATTCAACAATTTCGAAAATTTATACATTCGGCCCAAAAGTTAAAAACCCCCAACATGGTTCGTAGATGTGGAACATCCACATTATCCGGAAGAGAGAATTTAAGAAATTCAGGAAGTGACTCCAATTTTGAGGGAACGAGCGGAGAAGTGCGAAGAAAGAAAGAAAGATGGTGGTATTGAAAAAGTGACCACAGATACGAAAGCAAAATGCAAAAAGTGTAAATGAGGGAGATGCAAGGAAGCATGTGGGGAGACACGTCCAAATAAAGGAAGAATGACACTACATGACAGGGGAAAATAAGATTAAATGAATGAATTAAAATAATAGAATATTAAAGGTCAAGGTTAATATGGAGACTACAAAAAGACACATGATGATGTGTAAAATAAGGCAGATACACACACACATTATATATATATATATACGAATAACCTTGAACAAGTGAACGGCCTAGTTGAAACATTCAAGAACAACTCGTGTCTGAATTTCACCCACGAAACAGAAGATGAAGGATCCTTGATACCCTCAAGTGCTCAGGAGTCCAAATTTGTGACCCAAGTATACGTTAAGGCCACGAACTTACGGTTCGATTGAGTGTCCTGAACGTTACAAGAGATCAGTCATCAATGCCTTAGTTACCATGGCAATTTCTCATTCATCCTCGTGGACGGCTGTTGATCACGAACTTAAGAGTGTTTCCCCGAGTTCTCGTTAACAACGGCTACCCACAAGAATCCATCGACGCCACCATGAAAAAGAAAATGAACTTGGCTGCTGGTCCTGGCGTCAGGTCTAGTCCGAAGAAGAATAATATCGACCTTTATTACATGGCCAATATGAACACCGGCTATTGTGAAGACGAAAAGGCTCTCAAAGCCATTTTCCATCGTAACGTGACCCCAACCGACCCTAATACGGATATAAATCTAATTATATACAAGAGCAAGAAAACAAGTAGTTACATCATGAAGAACAGCTGTCTCCCTCCAACGAGCGAACTCCAGGAGACTAACGTCGTGTACGAATATTCGTGCAAAGTCGGTGACTACGAGGATCGTAATTCAAAGTACATCGGCGTAACCTCCACAACCCTGTCAATGCGACTAACAGCTCACCTTCAAGATGGCGCGATTAAAAAACACACCCACTCTCATAGCACTACTCTAACCCGTGAAAAACTGAATAAGGACGGCTAAAACTGCAGAAGATTGCGGATGGCCGAAGCCGTCATTATTCAAATGAAGAAACCGGCAATTAACGTGCAACTTCAGCCGCAAACCATACTCCCGACATCTCGGCGTCTCTGAGTTGACCGCCGTTAAAAGAAGTACGTTTTCTAACTTTCATTTTCCTTTGCCTCCTTTGCCAGAGAACTAGATCGGAGCGATAAATAGTCAGAAGAAGATGATGGACTCAATTTTAGAAGAAGTTGGGATAGTGGAAGATATATATTGGGTGAATAATTAAAGCGAGGAGGGGTATTTTGCCCTAGTAGGGAGGGCATCGCTTTACTTTAATTTATTTTTACTTTTGCTTTTATTATTTATTTGAATTTTTGTATTATATTTTTGTATTTTCATTAGCTTTAGTGGTCTTCTTATTGTTTGTTTTCAAATGATTTGGTGTACTTATTTTTGGTGAAATACAATTTGAGCCTTCCAATTTTATATGTTTCTTGTAGCGCTTAGTGTTCCCTTGAAAAGTTCCCAGCCATGATTGGCCAATTTTTGTAATACTTATGTTCGCGTAGAAATACTATATATATAATGTAACAATTTTTGAATAACTCCATTTCTGTTCATTCCCTGAAGATGACCTAACATGGTCGAAATAAGTCTAGGAATAAAGAATGTGATTCCCGGATGTCTTTTCTCACCTCGAAGTCCACGTTAAAAAACTTCTAAGAAATATTAAGAAAATACAAGTTAAAATTAATAATGCTGCGACATCTGTGGATTCCAATAAAACCTGCATACAACATGACCTTTTACCTAATTATATATATATATATATATATATATATACACGAAGGGCGGTCAATAAGTTTGGCGAATCGGCAGGGCAAAACAGAGGAAGGGGGATGGCTGTTTGTGGGGGTGTTAGGACAAGTTATGACAAGTCAGGACCCGCAGCCGCACGTTCCTGCCTCGTCTATTTAAGAAGCAGTAGCTGATCGCAGATCGGCAGTCACAAAGTTTTCAACAATGGAGAAGGTTGAGCACCGCGCACTGATCAATTTTTGACCAAGGAAGGCAAGAATGCAAAAGATATCCATGAACGCATGGTTGCAGTGTACACCGACACCGCCCCTTCATATGCAACCATTGCTCGCTGGAATAGGGAGTTCCACCATGGTCGTGATTTCCTTGAAGATGAACCCCATCCAGGACGCTCGTCAGACGTGACCAACGAGGACAATGGGGCCCGTGTGGGGAGGATGATCCTCCAAAATCGAAGGGTGAAAGTCGAAGAAATCGAGCGAGAACTTGGAATATCCCATGGAAGTGTTATGAACATCATCCACAACAATTTGGCCATGACCAAGGTCGGTGCACGTTGGGTCCCTAGAAACCTCATACCCCATGATCGACTTCAACGTCGTCAAAGTCCACAAGGCCAGAGTTTCACAAGCTGCCCTTCACGAGTGCGGATTCAAGGAGCTGAACCTTCCCCCCTACAGTCCAGATCTGGCCCCTAGCGCCTACTTTTATTCCGCCAGGTCACGGCTGCACTGCGTGGACGCCGGTTTGGGGACGATGAAGATGTCCAGCTCGCCGTCGAGGAGTGGTTTGAACAGCAGTCGGGAGATGTCTGGTTGTCGGGAATTCGAAGCCTCAGGGACAAGTGGCTCAAGTGCATTGAAGTCGAGGGTAGTTATATTTAAAGATAATAAAACACTTTTCCTCATATCTCGTTCATTATATCCTAGCTGCAAAATGGGCAGACGATATGAACCAATCAGGACCATTTTTTCTAATTTGTATTACCTCGATTGGTTTATATCGTCTGCCCATTTTGCAGCTAGGAAAACATTCTATGGTAATAAGCCTTCCCGCACTAATGACTTCAACAAATGTATAACATTGCCATTTAATAATAAATTAAATAGTTTAAAGGACATATTTGGAAAAGCGGGTATTAATCTAGCCTTTAAATATAACAATTCCTTAAACCAATTGATGATTGCCAGGAAACCCAAAGAACATCATAACATAGGAGTATATGCAATACCATGCAACGATTGCCATAAAGTTTATATAGGGAAAACGGGGAGAAATCTAGACAAGAGATTGTACGAACACAAAAGAGATATTAGAGTGGGTAGCGAAAACAGTGGAATATTTTGCCATGTTAGAGACAAGAATCATACGATCGATTTCAATGGAAGTAAAATGGTATTTAAATCGGCTAACTATGTTAAGAGAAGAATCGTAGAATCGAGCTTGATATCGTCAGTTCCTAATTTAAATCTATCTGAGGGTCAATTTTCTTTTAATCCTGTAATACGAAAGCAAATAAACAAAATAGTAAAATGTCAGCCCTTCAATATGTTTAGGCCTAACCCCCTCCGCCCCTGATTAGCCACAAGTAGGGGAGGGGGGGAAAAAGAGGGGATCTTTCACGACCTGACCCCGTGTTATGTTTTAAGCACTTTTCTAATATTTTCTATCCAGTGTCAGTTGAAAAAGGGTGTGAGATACACCGAAACTGTTCTGAATTAAATTGTCTTCGGAGAATGTGGTGTAATTCCTCATATATATATGCGGTTAAAAGGTTATTTTACAAAGTTTTCATCAAAGCCCACGAGAAGGTAACACTTAAAATAAGCGTTCTCTCAGATAGCTGAAAAACTATCTTTCGATTGGTCTTTTCAAATGTCGCCCCTGCTTATCGAAGAGAATGGAAATTTTTTTTCTCCATTTTCACCACACCTTATAAATTGCGAAAAATTATTGCAGTATCACAATTAATTATGCGGTTAATTAATTGCCATCGGAGAGAATACGTATTCTAAGTGTTACATTTTCGTGTATGTGAGAAGAGCTCCTTCCGAGGGCTTTGGGGAAGACTGTTTGCCAAAAATAGCCTTTTAACCGCATAATTAATTGCGCTACTGGAATAATTTTTCTCACTCTCTCTCTCTCTATATATATATATATATATATATATATATATATAATGAAAAAACTCACAAAGTTGCCGCACGTGAGGAAAGCAATAATATGAAAATTAACCCACAGGAAAATGAAAAGATGAATCCAAGCACTTTCGAACTATATTTGCTTGGATTCATCTTTTCATTTTCCTGTGGGTTAATTTTCATATTAACCCACAGATGCATCCACAGATGCGGTCTACCTACACAATGAGAGCTTCTTTAATAGATATTATTTATTATTGGATATTTATGAAAGATAAAGAAAAATAGAGGAAATAAAATATGCCTAACAATCTGCGAGTCTTCTTGCATCCTTTCAAAGGGCCATAAAACTGGTCAGGTTCTTCTTTCCGTAAAACTTTCCATGATAAATGGTCCACATGGAAAGGGGAGGTATTGCGGCCAGCTCCTCCCATCTTTTTAACGTGAATTATAATATCTTAGCGTCTCGCCATGGAAAAACGATACTTGAATATTAGCTCCGAATCGGGATCGACATAATAATACTGATGATTTACCCTAAGGTGCTAAGAGCCCCGTGCCAAATTACCCTGAGCTGGCCATTCGTCTGAATGTATAACTGATTCTTTTGTGCATTTCTTGTACGATGATCTCTACATAAAAGTAGCGACATTCCTTTTCTTGCCTGAGTCCTCAAACCTAAATGGATTCGCCCATCTGGACTGGATTGTTTTCCGTACCAGTCACATGACCTCTAAAGCGGAGAGAAACTACTATACCACACACCCTACATAAATTATACCAGTCCGTAATACTTTGACGGTTCTTTCCTGTCATACCATTGCAGTCCGCGTGTGTATTTAGATTTAAAAAAAAGAACATCAATTCTAGAATGTCACAGAAAGTCAGATTGCTATGAACTCTAATATTTAGATCGGTAAAGTAAAAAAAATAATTTCCCTTCCTTATTGAGCTGGAAGTTTAACAACCTTGGGGGGATGGGGGAATAGGGCGAAAGTCATAACCTCTATCTCGCTTACAATCCCCTACATTTCACTCCTACAACGATGGCATGGTTCAGCAGTTGCAACTTCACAAATGAGAGCAAGCTCGTGCAAAAAAGTATATGTTCGGATGCAATGACATTTGTATACAATTCACGTAAACGCGTTTTGAAGGGCAAGAAAATTAAATAAATGGCACAGATGTGTTTTCTTTGAATTCTCAAATATGAAATGTTGAATCAAATTTTTCCGCTTTTTTTAATTTCTTGAACTAATTATCTTAGATAGACCGGATAATAAAAAGCAGGAGATTAATTTTGCTATGTAGACCAACACCCCTTTCACTGTCCTAACGCTGCCTGGACTCTACATCTTGGGCGATCTCTTTCTTTCCCATCTAAAACATGAGAAAGCCTATCCGAATGTATTAATACTACTGGACTAATTCACTTTTTGAACGTCGCCTATTACTATTTACTCCCGCCATTATTGTATAAACTATGTAGATTTATAAACAAAAAAAACAAGATATAAGAACATAAGAAAAGAAGGAGACTGCAAAAGACCATTCATGGCCTACACTTGGCAGCTCCTGTAAAGATATGTATTAGATCGTCCGTTCTTAACTAGGAATATTTGGTTCATGTGTTATTCGTTAGAGCTTTTGTGGCTTTCGTTTCTTACAAGCCTCATTTGTCACATAAAATAAGGCTATATAATGTAGTAGGGATAAGCAGGGCGATTTAAAGAGCTGCGGGGCCCCCACCCGTATATATATATATATATATATATATATATATATATATATATATATATATATATATATATATATATATATATATATATATATATATATTGTATCTCACTCCCACCCCCATTTTCATCTGCAGAGAGGGTAAAAGAATATCTGAGGAATTTAAAAGAACTGCTGGTATGGCTGGGATGACTTAACTGAAAAAGGATGGTTTTATTTTGTTGTACTTTTTATTCCTTTTTAAAGAACATCACCGTGGACTATTATGTATAACATAATGCCAGACTTATTATACTATGCTGTATGCTTTTATTGAAGTTTTCTATATTTTTCTTATATATATATATATATATATATATATATATATGATATAAAAATCAGGAAAATGAATAATTATTTGGTCTCGGCCTTCTGTGCCCAAGGGCAAAAACTGAATTATTATTATTTTTTATATCCCCGCGGGGCCCTCTGAAGCGCGGGGCCCGTAGCACGTGCTACATGTGCTACTAGGTTAAACCGGCACTAGGTATAAGGGATTTAAGTAAAGCTATCAACTCAAAATTATCAATCAGTGGAGGCCAATAAGGAGAGGAAATCTAGATTTAAATAGTGACGCTTGACTAATATTTAAATCAATCTAAGATCAATTTCAATTAATGAAACTGTATTAAAGCACAGCCACGGAATGGCATTACAAGACTTCCAATCAGTAAATTTAGCCTCATGTATTCATTTAGATATAAAGGCGAAGGACCCACAATTAAGAAATCTGTCCATCTAAAAGTCACAAGATACATCAAGATGGTTGGGCGATGTTTCAAAGGTGAAGGAAGTGGGGGAGTAGTTGCATCATCAACTCTTCATGACTACAACTTTGTTAAAGTAATGTTCGGTGGCAAAGGGACTGAATGAAACGCCTTTATAAAAGATGGAGAGTTTAGTCAAAGAAAGATTAAGGATATTTAATCAATATCATCAAAGGGGAAATTGGTGTTGATTAGAGGAAGCATGAGGGGCGGTGTGGAAGGATAGGAGAATGACGACTAGATATCAAATCGACGTATTCCAAATTGAATTTAATTTGTCCTCGAGTTTCGTTCACTGTTGAATTGAGAGAGAGAGAGGAAAAGAAATATGACTAGGGTAAATAATGTGGGGTTTGTAAATAAAGCGGCTTTCCTAGACGGACCACCACGTACCCCATGTTCGTACTACAAACGGGGTATTTAAGGATAGCTGTGGAGAAAAATTCTTAACAAATTCTATATAATGGACTAAAATGATATGACCACATTCCGCGTAGTAAGCTTAGATTAGAAAAGTCGCTCATTTGTTTTGCTTTGTTAATTAACCTGAGTTTAATTTAAAGTCGAACATCGAACTAAAAAAAAACCAGGAATTTATAGTTACGAAACCCGTTTACATTTGAGAGGAGTTGGCAAGAACATATGACCTTGAGAGATCCTAAGAGGTTGTATTCCTAACTAAAGGAGAGCAGAAGAATCGACCTTTAAATAGTTTTTTTTTTTCAAATTAAGCCAATTTGCTCTCGTCAAACATGAAAGCAAAGCTAAATTTGCTGTAAAAAAAACATCTCATGCCTTCGCCCGACATCACAAGTGACGACTATTCGTGTTTCAATGTACAGTTGACCCAATTATTGGTTACATTTTCAAAATGTTTCTAACAAAAGTAAGTTAATTAGGATATAATTATTTATAGGTTTGATAAATCCTCGAATAGCTTTTCATGTACTTGATTTGATAAAAGAAATAATGAAATAAAATAAGATCAGGGAATTGGACAGAATGAAGCGTCAGCAAACGGACAAAAACAAGCCGTGAGCGAAATGGTGAGCAAAACAAGAACAAGCTCACCATTTCCTTAGAAGGGTAGAAGGGTTGAAGAGACTTAATGGAACAGTTAAATATCTTTAAATAAATGCAAGGAATGAACAAAATAATAGAAACACTAATCGGTTATTTAGAGTAAGTTTAAGATTAACATAAATGAGGTCCATCAACTGCTGGATTTTTGTTCGTTGATAAATAAGGAAAACCGATGTAATGAACGAGGATATTTTCATTGAATGGAGATGAATGAAGGAAGGGAGAGACAAGTGATTAAAATGGTGGGTAAAAAGAAAAAGTAAAAGGGGTTAAGAATTTACAAACTTTAACCATAAATAATGGGAAAGAGAGGGTGTAATAGAAGCCTCTGCAATGGTAAGCGTCTCGGACTCGTGCCAATTATGGTAACCAGTGTGTGGTGTAGCAGAGATGGTTCTTCGCCAATGTCTGGTGGAATAGCATTTAGGAGATGGGTTGGCTACCACGATTGGATGGTTTGTTGTTATATATATATATATATATATATATATATATATATATATATATATATATATATATATTAAATATATATATATATATATATATATATATATATATATATATATATATATATATATATATATATATATATATATATATATATATATATGTGTGTGTGTGTGGATTGTTTTGTGCGTAGGGCCGTGGCCGGGTTGGTATGCCTTGGAGTACCTCAGTGTAGTGTATCCTTGAAGTCCTAATCATGGTTCGCAAGGGTGGTACGTATCTTGAGCATAGTGGTAGGGGCATCTGGGGTTTCGTGTGAGGCTCACTACCGCTTGTACCTTATACTCGGGACGTATTCGTGCACACAGACTTGCGGACTCTTTGACTTGTCGGAGGAGGTTGGCCTCCCCCTCCATTTTATTTGAATCTCTTTGGTATTGGTCGCATGCTCCTGGGGTGAGGGAAGGGGGGGGGGCTCCGCCAATGCCTGAGCGTGACCCATTATCGCTTTTGTTACGTTTTGTATTTTAAAATAGCTCAGTGTTAGACTGTTAATGAATTATTGAGACTTATTCCTTTGGCGGGGGTCGCCAGATGGGTGCTAGAAAAAGGGGTATTTCGTGTGATGTTGAGAAGCTACAATCGGGAGAGGTGGTGGTAGTGTTCAATGGGCATTAATTGTGGTGCCAAGAAATCATCCTCTGCCGAGGCGTGGATGCTTTATTTTGTGCAGTTTGTAGTTTGTTAAGGTGCGTGGGTTAAATATCAGGTGGCCTCAACCATAGTGGCAGGGGTAAGTGCTAAGGAGTGTGGCGATAATCTTCGTGTTTGTTGTTCGTTGTGTGTTGTCGAAATCCTATGAGTTAATCAATGACACAATTGATTTCCTTGATGACGTGATTGAGTTGCTCGATAACGTGATTGAGTTGCTCGATGACGTGATTGAGTTTCTCGATGACGTGAGAGTTGCTCGATAACGTGATAAAGTTGCTCGATGACGTGATTGAGTTGTTCGATCTCGCGAGTTAGTTGCTCGATGACATGGTTGAGTTGCTAGATAACGTGATAGAGTTGCTGGATAACGTGGTTGAGTAGTTCGATAAGTGATTGAGTTGCTCGATAGCGTGATTGAGTTGCTCGATAACGTGATTGAGTTGCTCGAAAACGTGATTGAGTTGCTCGAAAACGTGATAGAGTTGCTCGATGACGTGATTGAGTTGAATGAGGACGTGATTGAGTTGCTCGATGGCGTGATTGAGTTGCTCGGAAACGTGATTAAGTTGCTTGATAGCGTGATTGAGTAGCTCGATGGCGTGATTGAGTTGTTCGAAAAGTGATTGAGTTGCTTGATAAGTGATTGAGTTGCTTGGTGGCATGATTAAGTTACTCAATGACGTTAAGTTGACTGATAACGTGATTGAGTTGTTCGATAACATGATTGAGTCGCTCGATAACGTGATGGCGTTGCTCGATAACTTGATTGAGTTGCTAGATAACGTGATTTAGTAGCTCGATAGCATGATTGAGTTGCTTGATGACGTGAATGAGTTGTTCGATGACGTGATTGAGTTGCTCGATGACGTGATTAAGTTGCTCGAAAAGTGATTGAGTTGCTTTATGACGTGATTGAGATGCCTTATGACGTGATTGAGTTGCTCAATGACGTGAGTGAGTTGCTCGATGAGATGATTGTGTTACTCGGTGACGTGATTGAGTTGCTCGATAACGTGATTGAGTTGCTCAATGACGTGATTAAGTTGCTCGAAAAGTGATTGAGTTGCTTTATGACGTGATTGAGATGCCTTATGACGTGATTGAGTTGTTCAATGACGTGATTGAGTTGCTCGATGAGGTGATTGTGTTACTCGGTGACGTGATTGAGTTGCTCGATAACGTGATTGAGTTGCTAGATAACGTGATTGGGTTGTTTGATGATGTGATTGATTTGTTCGATGACGGGATTGAGTTGCTTGATAACGTGATTAAGTTGCTTGATGAAGTGATTGAGTTTCTCGATGGCGTGATTGAATTGTTCTATAACGTGATTGAGTTGCTCGATAACGTGAGTAAGTTGCTTGATGACGTGATTGAGTTTCTCGATAAGTGATTGAGTTGCTCGATAAGTGATTACGTTGCTTGATGAGGTGATTAAGTTGCTCGATGACGTGATTGAGTTGTTTGATAGGTAATTGAGCTGCTCAATAATGTGATTGAGTTGCTTGATGGCGTGATTGAGTCGCTTGAATGACGTGATTGAGTTATTCGACGTGATTGATTTGCTCGATTAGTGATTGAGTAGCTTGATGAGGTGATTAAGTTGCTCGATGACGTGATTGAGTTGTTCGAGGTGATTGATTTGCTCGATTAGTGATTGAGTAGCTTGATAAGGCGATTAAGTTGCTCGATGACGCGATTGAGTTGCTCGATGACGCAATTGAGTTGCTCGATGACGTGTTGGATTGCTAGATGGCGTGATTGAGTTGTTTGATGGGTAATTGAGCTGCTCAATAATGTGATTGAGTTGCTTTATGGCGTGATTTAGTTGTTTGCTAGGTAATTGAGCTGCTCAATAATGTGATTGAGTTGCTTGATGGCGTGATTGAGTCGCTCGATGACGTGAATGAGTTGCTCGAGGTGATTGATTTGCTCGATAAGTGATTGAGTAGCTTGATGAGGTGATTAATTTGCTCGATGACGCGATTGAGTAGCTCGATGACGTGATTGAGTTGCTCGATGACGTGATTGAGTTGCTCGATGGCGTGATTGAGTTGCTCTATAACGTGATTGAGTTGTGCCCCTGTAATCTTGGTATCGAACCCCGCATCGACGTCAGAAATCCCACGCAACATCTCCTAGCTGAGCGAGAGCTCTGAGATGGAACGTCGTCGATAGAACGTTGTTACTTAAAGCTAGGAAGCCAAAACCAACGAGGGCATCTCTCATATAAAGATCTGTAAAGAAAGTGAAAAGACTTGGAAGATATATAGCTACGCCTCAACCTGCCGAAGTTGGGGCCTAGGGGGCACGAAATCATCCAGTTTTCATCTCCCGCATGGTTAACAATATCACACGTGACATACCCTTGAGGTGGGGAATATTCTAGCTGCGGAGTGATGGGATCTGGGTAGCACCTATACCCACTCGTAGATATTCTAAAGAATTTGCGGGGTTTTAATCATATGGCCCTTTATGATCACTGCAACCACCGATCGACCCCCCCGCCTCGTCAAAATATCTTCCCATAAATTAGAGGAATTTTCAAGTACCAATTCTTCTTACCCATGAATAAAATATTTGCTCTTGTTTACATTAAAGGTACCCAGTGAAAAAATAAAAGACCTTAAAAGAAGTGAAAACCTTTATTAAAACGTGATAACAACAACACTTTTTAATAAAGGTAAATACGATGCAATTGCACCATAATTAAAATAATAAACGGGCCCTGTCATGCAACGGATGTGTAATTGCATAATTGAGTGAGTGAAGTGAAAAAAGAACATTAGTGAAGGTTACGAATAATTTGATTGGGGAATCAACTATTAGAGTAAGAAATTTTCTCATCTAATCATAGTTTAGGTATTATAATCTTTGGATCAATAAAAAAAAACGCGAACAGGATTCGAACTTCTTCGTATTTCTTAGGTCACGAACAGTGGTAAAGGATACATAGCTTTCTGAGGGAGGAAAGAAGAATAAATGGATAAAAGAAAGTGAGTCGTTAGTAACAAAACACAAATTAAAATTTGGAGTGTCTCCACAAACAAGTTCGTACAGAAAGAAAACACGCCCAAATATACGAACTCAAAAATCTAATGGATTGTAATGCCAGTTAATTAATTAAATACACCATCTGCGCCTTTTCCATCCTGGATGATGATTCCCCCACCCTCTTGTATTTAAAGAGAAGCACCAACGAAGGCATCACCCGCAGAAAGTGTGTAAGGAGAGATTAGTAAAGAAAGTGGTAAAAGGAGAGGAAGTAAAAATGTGTGGAAGACAAATAGCGAGAGATCCTCCTGCAGATATTAAGGCCGGGAGGGCAAACTACGGGTGTTGGGGCCGGGAGGGCAAACTATGGGTGTTGGGGCTGAGAGGGCAAACTATGGGTGTTGGGACCGGAAGGGAAAACTACAGGTGTTGGCGCCGGAAGGGCACATAATCCTCGAGATGTCAGCTACGGCAAGGTTGCACATGCTACATCTGACATCCGTTTGCGGATTACATATGGAAAAAAAGGAGGGGGGGGGCAAGATAAGGGGAGAAATGCATTAGGAGTGAGGCGTCTTCCCCATCCCCACACCCACTGTCGGAGCCAAGGGAAAGGTTGGAACCTTCCCCTACATGCCACTACCCAAGATGAATGGAAGCAAGCTGATCGCCAACTAGCATGCAAAATTAGCCGCTAAATTACCTAATAACCTTATGCTGAATTACCCTCTGATCACTTTCTAATCATCATATAAATAGCCCTTGAGAAGCCTATACCTCCACCAACCCCACGCACTTATACTAAATACAACAAAGCACACTTGGACCTTTTCATCAACTATACTGAACAAAATCTCCCAAGGATTCTCAGTCGCCCCGTTCACTGGCATAAATAAGGCCCACACGAACTTTGCTAACTTTCTCTCCACAGCCAACAGCAAACCCTTCCCCAGGGCAAATGTAAACCACAATAACTAAAACTTCTCCCGAGAAATCAGGCAGCTCACAAAAACAAGGGACAGTCCACGAAAACAACCCCAAGCAAAAAATGCCACTGACAAGATTAAAAACGTAACACATCCAAGTACTGATTCAACAGAGGCGACAGTGGCAAGACCTCTTAGACACGCTAAACTCAAAGCTGAAAGTTAAAAAATCTTGAAAACTATAAAGGTACTCGCCAACTCAAAGAGCGGCGAACAAGACGCACGTGAAACCATCTCCTCGAACACAAACAGGGTCATCTTCGCCAAACAAACAAACACCCTCATACGCACTACGCAAAATCAACAACAGAATTCCTGATATCTAACACAAAACCACAAACAAACATATACACTCACTACCAATTGACCATGAAATGCTACGACAATTCACCACAGAAATGGTATCCCAGACTATACGACAGGCGACATCCTACCTCGCCTCTTGACCTGACATTATATCAAACATTCACCCAAAACACCTTGATCACAGAGGTATCGACGCCCTCACGCAAATTTTCAATCACTCTAGCTCCTATAAATCTATTATATATGTCTGGAAATCCTCTGACATCATATCTATCCAGAAGCCAAACTGCATCATACCGCACAATCTCCCTACTCTGCACCCAATCTGAATCATGGAGTATATACTGCACAAAATAAACCCACACATTCTACTAAATAGACGTTTCTCAACACGAATTTCACTCATTCCACTCAACAACCATTCTGCGTACCAAAAACCACACAACTCGTATAATAAGTCTTCAACCAACAAACATAAGACAGTAATACTACAACGCACTCGACTCTAACTATAAAAAAATCGTTGGGTAAATTTATCACAGGCAGACAATCTATCATAAATACACCACATACGCAACAGACTCCCGCAGCGATCCCTATTATATCCCATCCTCTTCAACCTTTTCCTCCACCCTATCCCCCTCTGCAACCCAACTTCACACTCTAAGGCTATGTAGATGACATCACCATTCTCGTAGCGCACAAATCACATCCCAAAACCTCGCAATCTACAATTCTATATCACAAGATTAGAACGCTGACCGTAACAAAAGCAAATGACCGTCTCACCTTCAAAATCACATTACTCACTTCGCAACCTACAACTGAAATACATCAAATAGCTCGCATCACTTTAACAAACACTTCACTGCTGCTCGGTGTCACAATGAAAGTAGGACTAAACTTCCGATAACACTCGAGAAAATAGCAAATAAAGCTAACACATAATGAATACGCTCCGAGCACTCGCAGAAACACGATTTGGGCAATCCAAAGAATCCATGACTCGCAAGAAATACAAACGCCGTCAACTGATAGTGTTCAAAATGCTTTGAGAATATTCATCGCCAGAAGTTAGAATAGAGCTAGGAACCACGGTTGAAGCTTGAACTTCCATGGTTCATGACTGCTCTGGTGGACAATTATTTCACATTATGGAATATGTCAAACATGGAAACAGCTACCTACAGAGGTACTCAATAGTTCCATCGTTGAACAATTGTTTTTAGTACATAAAGATTTCATCTTGAATGCTACAGTAAAAGGCTATAGAGCCGGAAGGTAGCTCCAGATAAAAGGCCTTATAATATTATTTAAAAAATATTGATTTCAGCCTTATCACAAAATTTCTGGTTGCGTTTTTTTCTGTGCCTGCAGATGCGGGTGGGAATGATGAGTGGGCAGGACCTACATCTCTACTAAGCTTTTTCTTAAGCTGTATGTTAGGACTTTCGCTAAAAAGTACCTCCACGGTACAGATAACAATGTCCTTAGAGGTACTCCGATTCCTTGTGACTCTCACACTTGCCTATGCCTCCACAGTCTGGCCACCAAACCTCTCCCACGCCTCAGCCCACTACAGAAGACACCGAACAAAAAGCACTCTGCCTAGCAACAGGTTCACTACACCAGTCGTTTTCAACAGAGGTGCCATGACAATAGCTTAGGACCATAGCAAAGTCAGGTGATATTGGACGTGATTTATGTCATTCATCTCTTCCACACTGTTTCTCCTGCCTTATCTTGTTCCAGCCTTCGAGACCATCTTGCCAGCCGTAGAATACAAAATTAAAAGAAGAAAACGGTTTCAATTTTAAATATATATAATAATTTAAAGAAAAACTTTCCACTCTAAAATGAATAGAATTTCTAAATAAGTCTTAAATATACTAAAATTGGGTCTGATTTGGTAAAACATGTTAGCCACGTGTCGCTTCTTTTCTTTTTAACAATATAACAAATTTTTAATATTATTTAAACTTTAATTTCCTATACGCTTTACTTAAGATGGATGAATTTATCCTTTAATAAAGAAAAGATGAAAGGAATTGCGGTAAAAGTGAAAAGGAAGACAAAAATGTTAGCGTGAAATGAGGAAGAAGTAGGCCCAAAATTCCTCACTTCACATAAAAGTGTTGTAATAAAAAGAAGAAAATCGTTTTTATTTGAATCATGGATTTACTTGATGTGATGATAAAGATAATTCTATATCCAGATGTGTTATGGGTTAATAATGAATTGTCTAATCATGCTATAGTAATTCACTTCGTCTTCGCTCAGCCTTTTCTTTATCAAACACTCTTCACATAATTAAGCGACCTTTTATGCGGTCTTTCAACCCTTCACTCCCACTGACACACTCTCGTAATCATAGTTTCTATTGGTCGCAATTTGTCTCATCTTCAGCACTCATTAACGATACATTCTAGATACTTAAAACATCGCAGTTGTTCAAGAGTAACATCACACATCCTGAAACTCATCCTTACTCTTTTCGACATTCACTTTTAGAACGCTCCTCTCAAACACACTGTCAAAATCTACAATCAACATTTCCAATTCTCTCTTAAGCCACCAACATTAGGTTATCACATATACCAACAAAGAACTCATCTCTAACCAATCTCACCTACTTTTCCTTCCTTCCCTTACCAGTGGCGGATCCAGGATAAAAATTTGGGGAGGGCTAACCTGAATTCCTTCCTCTGGGTAGTCTGATAATAGGGCAATAATAAGGGTTATAATAGACATTAGTGATAATAAATAACAGCATCTCATAAAGGATTGAGCACCAACTCTCTCAGATCCGATTTTATTTCACATATAAAAAAATATGAATTGTGGTTTATTGTGGTTTTGGGGCGTCAGCTAAGGTATAATACTGAATTTAATAATTATTTTTGAGATTTACCTGTATTTTAGACATGAATCATATAAGATACATTCGATCGCAAAAGTTCCAAAACTGTTTATATATATATATATATATATATATATATATATATATATATATATATATATATATATATATATATATATATATATATATATATATATATATTCTATATTATTATTATATAACTCTTTCTGAATAGCAGAATACAAGTATAGCTTAAAAAGAAATATAAATATAAACGGGTCTGAAATTTGGGATGGGGGGGTGCTTCAGCCAGTTAGCCCACCTTGATCCGCGGCTGCTCCATACCTAATTTTAATCCATAGATATTAAAGAGTCATGGCGACATCACACTTCATGCTAATATATTCATTCATTTTCCACTTTATTTTTTCTCCTTAATCCCTGCAATAAGGTGTCAATCTTGAACGTCTAAACTAACCAGTAAATAAATCTCTACCGAACCCCAAATCTACATTGAGAAACTTTGCGTCTTTAATTTATTTACAAAAAATCAAGTCAACAAATTAATGTCTGCTAAGTAGATTAAAATAGTAAATATGATACCGAAAATGGGCACAGGAAACAATGCGAGATGCGTTCGAGCTGAGGAACATCTGCGTCCCTTCGAGAACGACATTCATCATCAAAATAGCGGAGAGGCCTTTTTGTCATCAATATTCAAAGCGAAATAGCAACGAGGCCGTATCCAGTAATGAGGATAGAGGAAGGGAAAACGTGTGGAAGATACATCATTATTGCAGATCCTGCTGCAGTCACTGGGGGTGCCAGTGCATCTTCGGGCGTTGATGGCCGGGAGGACAAATAACCTTGCTGGAGCAAGGTTTCCATGCCGCACCTAAACCCCCCATTGAGGGGGACAGGGGACACATGGGTTGAATGTACCCTGAAAGGCATTTAACGGATTTGTGTCATGTTCAAATTGACATTTAATTGTTTTTTTTTTATTTAATTTGCCACGTCTATCAAAAACAAATGAGGAAATAGATAGAACACGGCTCAAAAAACATCTTGAGTACTGATCAAATAGCTGTTAACACCTGATAAGTGTCTGCATAATCGATCAAATAATTAAGAAATAAAGCCCATTGAAATTTGGGGCTCGTTTTTTAGGGGGGCGGGTCACTCTGTAGGATATAGCCCAGCAAGCGAGTGTCTATTTTTTAAACTCTAGCTATCCTGTAGGAAAAGAGAAACAAAAAGTTACGGAGCGGTCAGTACTTTCCAAGGGGATAGGACACGACCTGGATTCATTCCTGTAGAGTGACCACCTTACTTGGATTCATTCCACGTGAGGTTGTTGTAATAGAACATCCATTCCCTAGCAGTTGCATGGACCGCAGCATGCAACAGCCTCCCTACAATCTAACTCGCTCCCTCAGGACAGCCTCACAGAAAGCGCGGCCCCAATTCATTGTGGTAACGTTGACGGGGACCTCCAGCATAATCTGTCTGATTAAAACTTTCTCCTTTTAATCTCCCAAGCGGTCGCAGGGAGCAGATTCTATCTGTTCCCAGGGAGCTATAAACAATATAATATATATATATATATATATATATATATATATATATATATATATATATATATAGTCAATATTTTCGTGATTCAGTTATATATATATATACACACACACACACATATATATATATATATATATATATATATATATATATATATATATATATATATATATATATATATATATATATATATATATATATATGGGATAGGAGGAGTATCGTAGTATGCGATCAAAATCCATAACCCGCCCCGAACTCCATAAATAAATGGAGATCCCAAAGTTGATTCGAGGCCAACGAGAGAAACAAAGCAATTTTAGAGTGAAAAACAAAGGTGGAAGATTTTTCAAAATAAATTTTAAAAGAAAGCATCGAGAGCAAATCTAGCAAAAAGTTAGAGGATGTTAATATTTTATCAAAGATTTATATCTACAGGTCCTCTGGGTTATTAGGGCAGGAAGGGCACGTAATTATTTTAGATATTGCTACAGTGTATTTGCCGATACTATACCAGACGCAACTTTGGGGGCGATTTGAAGAGGCCAACACAATTCATATGTGTCAAAAAGCACAAATGAGGAATTTATTTTTAGACATATTTAGATCGGTTGTGCCTCGTTATATTGCACCATCTTTCACTCCCACAGAGACAGACAGAGAGACAAGACAAATGATGGAGTAACAAAGGCAGCAGACAACAATATACTGCCCTGAACAGCTTATTGCTACCAAATATGGCTCAACTGACACACGTGTGTGAAGAGGGAAAGCGCACATGCGCGCGCTAGAGAGAAAGAGCGCGTGTGTGTGTATGAGGGAGAGAGTGTGTATATATGGGAGAGTGTGTGTATATGTGCGTGGTAGAGAGAGGGAGAGACGCAGGGGCGAAAAATGCGAAAGCCTTCAAATATGGGCATCCTATAAATTCTCCTAAAAGAAAGAGCCACTTTTAAACGACCTTCACGTCCGCACCTCCTAAGAAATGAGACTAAAGAGTTGAGGTAGAAGGAGAGCTGTTATCATCTGCTCACCTCAAATGTCAATGTAGAAAGTAACGAGCAGCCACGTCGGCAATCATCGAGCAATGCATATTTACGGATTGCGTAAAATGCAACCGGAATGAATAGCATTCCTGCGCAGGTGCCAATCGCCCATTTTCTCCTTCCATACCTTCGTTCATTCTCAATCATTCGACCTTCGCCACGAATAGAGTGGTTCAAATTGATAATTATATGATATTGACAGCTTTAATGTATTTTCTCTTCTTAAAAATTGACGGGGGATTTCGTTTAACCACGATGCGGTCGGTGTCCGTGGGACGAAAGCTGCGTTGTTAATTTGGAGTAGGGACGGAAGGGCTGTGTTGTTATTAACCTTGAAGCCCTACGTCCGATTACGGCAGTAAAGAAAAAAGATTTGAAGGCCAACACCTACTGACTGATAACAATAGAATAGGGATAAAATGGGGGAACAAAACGCACTAAGTTGTTATAAAAAGAAAATTGAGTGTGCTGACGTTCATTAGCCCACCCAAATGGTGTATCGGGAAAAGTGCAATTATACAGTTATTATTACTTGTAATATGTCACAATAATCCGTTCATAAAAGGACCATTAAGTTCATTGTTAATAATTGTCATGGGAGTCGCAAGCGTCAGGCCTAACTTGATAGGAGGGGCTTCCCAAAAAGGCTGCTGGGAAGATAACGAACCTGCCACGGCCACATGTTAGGATGTGTCTAAAGAGGAAGTGATTTGATGGATTACCACGGAGTAAACAGCAGCTTATAAACAGACCCAACTTGAGCAACATGGCATCGGTTAAAATGGAAGAAAGGACAAATCGAAATCTTGGTAGAAGTGTGGCGGAAGAAAGAGTAGAATCAATGGTGTTGTGGTGTATAGTACCCATAATGTTGTTGATAATAGCTCCCCAAGAGCCATAAACTGTCCTAAAAGCATCGATGCGTCCACTCCTTTTCCAACAAAACTCCACCAAGAATTCGATTTTTATTCTTGCTTCTTTAAAATGTTGCTTAAATGGGGTCTCTTTTTAATAAAAACTGCTCTTTCTTCCTTTCTAATTCAGCAAATCACCTCTTCTTTTTATAAACCATAACATGTTGTCGTAGGAGTTTATCTTGGCGGGGCAAGAATTGAAATTTGATGCTCGGGTTTGTGTTAATCCTCATTTCAGGGAACCTTTTGTACTCCCTCTTTTATGTTTAAGGTGATTTTAATTGATTACCGAAAGTTATCTTTGCCTTTTGGAAACAAATGTCACAATAAACAGAATTTTGAAAAAACAATTTTTTAATCAAAAATTTGTTAACTAATGATGCGCTAAGGATGGACCGAGACAGATTGAGGGAAAATGTAGATAAAAGGACATTTGTGGTATTTTATTGCACGAGTCTCTTTTCCTCAACTAGAACTCCATATTCTCCTGTGTGCACTCTCTGCCCGTCTGCTTTTCTTGGAGGTCACTACACTCCTAGTCTCCTTCAAACGCGCGTCGTGACCTCCCCCGAGGACATAATCTGCACCGTGGCTGACCAGTTTTCATCCGAATGCATTCTCTGGGGCCTCCCATGCCACAGTGCATAACTGGCAAATATGGAGCCCTCTCATCAAGGGGGGATTGCAGCTAACTCGCATCTCGATAACATCTCTAAGATTGCTTTTGTACGGGGAAGCAACAACTGCAAGAAACGGGGGAAGTATCTTACTCGTAGGAGAAAGGAAAATTATGAAGACAGGTACGAGGGCAAAGGGATAACCTTATGGAAATACAACGAAAGAGCGAGTTCTTAGTGGAAGTAAAACATGTGTGACGAAGCAGTGTAACCACTTTATGGCAAAACCTGGCGGGCAAAGAGTAAAAAAAAGCACAAACACGAAACTGTAAAGTTAAACCGTCTTACGACGTTACTCTTTGAGATACTCGTACATCCACAGATTCTCTTATTTGGGCGACAAGAAGAGTAGACTCAAAATGGCAACACTCAAGACGATGATCCGGATTGGAAACTGACCAAATTGAAACATACTAATATACCGTCAAGTGTCTCCACTTAACTTCACCATTATACCGCCAAGTGTCTCAACACTTAACTTCACCATTATACCGCCAAGTGTCTCAACACTTAACTTCACCATTATACCGCCAAGTGTCTCAACACTTAACTTCACTATTCTTAAATGCTAAACTAGAAACGTCAAAAAGTAGTTTTTAGAGTAGAGGCATAAATAACACCAACTCGAAAGCTTTAGGTGAGTAGGGGCTGTGACACTTTGGTAGTTATTTATTTTATTGTGTTATCAATTTTTTCAATTTTAATTTTGGTATATAATTATTTTTCAATTTTACTTTTTAGGGTATTTATTTATCATTTAATCTCCGTACGTTCATCTGGCTGCCCCCAACGAAGGGTAGAGCGACGCAAAAGAAGCAAATCAAAAATATCAAACGACCTAATTCCATAAAACTGCAAATAAACATTTAAAACTTTTAAAGGGCCCGCGTATGTGTGGCCCCAGGAGAGGCTCGCATCCCACAGGGATCCGCCAATATTTTTTCATTAAAAGCTGCTCCACCACACCCCAATCTGGTTTGCAGGGGCCAACCGGCAGCCCCCGGGGCAAGCGGTAGCGACCACGCTCGTCACCGGTACCGGGAAAGGTTTCGCGCACGACGCTTCCTTCCCCTCGAATTTCAAGCGCAATAGCAACGAGGTACACAGAAAGTAGTGAAGAAGCTGGAAGGGAAAATGTCTGAGAGATCCTCCAGCGGGAATTGGGGACGGGAGGGTAAACCGCGGGTGTTGGGGGCAGGAGGGCACACAATCCATCATAGACCGCCCATGCTACCCCTGATATCCCTTTGCGTGTTTCTTAAGAGAATAGATGAGGAATATTTAAAAGGGGCCAGTAGAAGAAAGGGGGGGGGGAGGAATGCAGGCACTTTAAAAACAACCACCCCTACCGGAGCCAAGAGGGAAGGGTTACCCTCCCCCCCACCCCCTAGGCCTGCGAAGAAATGGGGAAGAGCTGGTCGGAAAACAGCCTCCGACCAAGAAAGAGACGAAAATGTGTTAAAGGAGAAATGCCCTCATGAAATAAAGCCCAGGTAGGCTCAATCTAGTTTGAGACGGCCGGGGGCGCTGGAACCAAGGAGGGCGGGTCGTTCTTTCAGTTACCAGGTGTAGCAGTCTAACCCCCCCCCCCTCCTCCTTTCCCTTGCGGGGGAACATTCAACAAAATGTGGCGTACAGGCTCGGAGGGAGGGGGGGGATACTTCGGTGCCCTTGAGATTGACTCATCCCGAGCATTAAAATCAAATATAAAAAGCCTGAAAAATGAAGTTGGGATCGCGGCCGATTAAGATTAAGAGCCCTCATCGAGTTCTTCAAGGCCGTTTTGCCATTGTAGCGTGGTGGGATTAGTCCATAACTAAAGAGATCACAACAATAATAAAAACTCAATGAGCTAATCATTAGTAAACTACATTAGTTTGATTTTCAATAAAACTCTTTGGAGACGAGAAAAGACTGGATTTTCTAATTAGTCCTAATTAACCAAAAAGTGTAATTATTCATGCTCGTTAACGGTTGGTGCATTGAAGGTTTCCTTTGTGAGAAAACTTTTGCCATTTGCCATCATGGAAGATTATAGTACTACATCTATTAAGTACTTGAAATATTATTATTCGAGTAATTAAAGTAAACGCAAACTGGTAAATATGAAGAGCTCAACAATGAAATAAATAATGAAAGCAAAAAAGGAAGGATGGAAGTTAAAAACAGCAATAATAAAAATATAAAACTGATACCCTCTAGTAACACGTGATATATTGTTAAGATTCGAATCTTCTGATTCTTTTATAGTTTTTGTGCCTTTAAAGTATGGTATAGAGCAAAGAGAGATTGGAAATTCCTATTGTATCTCCAGAAAAGGACCTATTGTTCCTCCCACCTACACTAAACTGGGGAATTTCTTGTACCTCCTGTTTTTGAGGACATCTGGGACTTGAGGAAAACAGGTTCGCCCATGTTCAGAGCTTATCATTGACGGACCACGAGTGACGCCTACACTTCAGACCTTTTCGAAGCAGCAAATAATCCACATGTTGTTCAGCAAGACTTAAATGCAATTGTAAGCATAGACTACCTTCCAAAGCAAGAGAACCAAATGCCAAAATCTACATTTACTCGAAAATATAGTTTACTTTCCATGCAAATTGCATAAAATAGATTTAAATTTGCATAATAAAGTCTAAATTTCATTTTATAGAACAGCGGATAAAAAAAAGGTTTGAGGAAAGTAATTTGTATTTGAAGAAAGGATGCGTCTAAAACTAGAGATCGATAAGTATAAATTCAACCATAACCAGGACCAACATAATAAATGAACGAAATGTTATTAAGAAGTATGCAGGTCCTGGTTCTGAATAACTTGAGTGCATTACATCTTCGGTCGCAGGATTGAAAAAATTTGTCGCATTGTCCGGGCGTAATTTTATCCCTTTCTTTTACCAATCTTTGCCAGAGATAGTCAACATTCGTCGGTTTCCGAGCCTTTCTCACCGAGTATCTCCCATAAGATTTCTCTCGGGTTTAAATCAAGGCTCTGTGCAGGACAGTTCATCGCGTCCATATTTTCAAAATCCAGGAACTGATTCATCATATACCATAGCGTTTACTTTGCTGTGTAAATGGACAGTCTAACGGTTAAAAACATGCTTCACAGCCATTACACAGCTACGAGGGGCGGTCAATAGGTTTTGCGAATCGGTAGGGCGAAACAGAGGAAGGGGGGTGGCTGTTTGTGGGGGTGTTAGGGCAAGTTATGACAAGTCAGGACCCGCAGCCGCACGTTCCTGCCTCGTCTATTTAAGAAGCAGTAGCTGATCGCAGATCGTCAGTCACAAATTTTTCAACAATGGAGAAGGTTGAGCACCTCGCACTGAACAAATTTTTGACCAAGGAAGGCAAGAATGCAAAAGAGATCCATGAACGCATGGTTGCAGTGTACACCGACACTGCCCCTTCCTATGCAACCATTGCTCGCTGGAATAGGGAGTTCCGCCATGGTCGTGAGTCCCTTGAAGATGACCCCCATCCAGGACGCCCGTCAGACGTAACCAAAGAGGACAATGTGGCCCGTGTGGAGAGGAGGATCCTCGAAAATCGACGGGTGAAGGTCGAAGAAATCGAGCGAGAACTTGGAATATCACATGGAAATGTTATGAACACCATACAGGACAAGTTGGCCATGACCAAGGTCTCTGCCCGTTGGGTCCCTAGAAACCTCACGCCCCATGATCGACGTCAACGTGCACAAGGCCAGAGTTGCACAATCTGTCTTGCGCGAGTGCGGATTCGAGGAGCTAAACCACCCCCCCTACAGTCCAGATCTGGCCCCTAGCGGCTACTTTTTATTCCGCCAGCTCAAGGCTGCACTGCGTGGACGCCGGTTTGGGGACGATGAAGATGTCCAGCTCGCCATCCAGGAGTGGATTGAACAGCAGTCGGGAGATTTCTGGTTGTCGGGATTTCGAAGCCTCGGGGACAAGTGGCGCAAGTGCATTGAAATCGAGGGTAGTTATATTGAAAAATAATAAAACACTTTTAATCATATCTCGTTTCCTTATATCCGAAGTGCAAAACTTATTGACCGCCCCTCGTACCTCCAAATTTCCCTGAATTTTTCGTGGATGTTGTATTCAATCTTTTGCTTGAAAAGGTGCCTTATATGCTGCTTCCAATCCAAACAGGTTAAATTTCTTTTTGTCGCTGAAAAAATTTCCTATTTTTCAGCACTCCATAGGACATGCATGCTCAGTAACGAAAATCAGCCTAGCCGCTTTATAGTTTTTATTTATGTGGGGGGTTTTTTTAGCAGAGGAGCGTGCCATAAGTCTCACCTCTCTCAATCGACGTGAGAGAGATATTTTCGGGGGACAAGTTGACGTGAAATAACGGCTGCCGTCTCAAATTTGGCCCATCATCGGCATCCGTAGTTTCATGCGATCTTGCCTAGTAGTTTTTCCAGGACACAACTTTTTCTTCGCCGATTCGCAGGATTCAGTGTCCTCATAGAGCTAGCTTTCTTGTAGGAAATCCGACATTTTTACCTGTTAGAATGCCTCGAAATGTCAGTATCAATCATTCCTTCACTCTGCCACTGGATAACCTGCTTTCTGAAGAAATTGTCGACTTTAACTCGTCTCACCATTCTGATAAAGTAGCAATCTACAACACACGTAGGGTAGTGTTGCTATACACACGTTACGAATGTTTGAGTTAACTGAAAGTTATTTGATCGTTCTCTAATTTTGGATGCATCCTTTCAAATACACATTACTTTGTTCTTTGCAATTTTCATTGAGATTAAATAAGTATTTTCAAGAAAATTAAGATTCTGGTTTTATGTGCACTAGTTGGGAGCGTTATTGTACACTGCATGTGTGTACTTCAACACCAAATAAACCACAAAGGCTCAGCGCGCCATTTTGTCGAGAAGTGGAAATTTTATGTGGGCTTCTTGATTTACAAAATCGACAGGGGGTTTAATGTCACCTTCAATCCTAAGCGCTATCTTGCTTAGAGAATTAACCTAAATATATGCCAATAATTGAATAGGTAAGAAGAAAAGGCAAGGGCAAAAAATGACACAGAAGTAAGTGTCAACAATGAAAATTTGTTGTTGAGGTCTAAATAAAAAAAATTCTAAGGATACTTACTCACCATCTCGGGAAAAGTATTAGAAATTGCAGAGTGGACAGAAATCATAAGGATCAGTTATAAGGCAACTAGTTAAAATCAGAATTCTGAAGCAGAAGTATACAATGAAAATGTGAGATGGAGTATGCAACGAACAAAACTTCAGAAGTACCGATAATCCCTCTGGGTGATCGGGTAATAAATTTGAAAGGGTTCATCCAAAAAACGAAACGAAAATTGGACTGGGACTGAATCAGGAGGGGCATTGAAGAATTATTATCGATTAGTTGAAAGGAACTAACAAAATGTACCTCGAAGATACAGAGGTCGGGATAACGTCGTAATCCATAGGTGTAGATGGGGAAAAAGTCGGAACAGTCATAAATTAGTTTCAAAACATGGCAAATCGGCATAATCGGAGATGGTATGAAATCGTCAGGGAGGAAAAGACAGCGAGAGCACAAATGCTGATTTAAAATCCAAAGGAGGTTTATTATAATATACAAAGACAATGGTTCTAATCAGCAAAAGGCTCTTCAATGATTGGTGTAGAGGGAAATGAGACGCCATTGACCTGTCCCATGGAGGAGTCATTTTCAGGTAAAAATTTAATTGAATGGAAAGAATAGAACGTCTGAGGCGGAGGGGGGGGGGTAACGACAGGAGTTTACCTCCTTTGAGCCATTGTGCTCCCAACGAAGGTATGGTGCCACCTGTTGCAGCGTGCACATATACCGGGTTTTGTAAAAGTTCTGCGACACTCGTTTTTTTTTTGTTGTTGTTTTTTCGAGACGTTTAATTGTGATAGAAAAAGTTCCGTCGAACAAACTTAAAGTTGTAATTTTCTAACATGTGTCATTAAAGCGTCTTTTCCATTGTGTGCAGCTGTGTCGAGAGGGAAGTGAAAAGAATCAAGATTTCTGTTCTCCTGCGTGCGGGCCACAAGTCCTGTATCGCCAAGCGACTCAACGTCATCCTGATGACCGTCCACAGAGTCGCGCAGAGGTTCAAGAACGGGCAAGACCTCAAAGATCGACCTCGTTCAGGTAGAGCTGTTAGAAAGGCCTTCAAAGGTGCTCCGGAGCTCAAAATGACTGCGTTCACGAAGAACATCTCGTTGGCTACGGTGTTCTCCAGGGCCGTCAATCGAATCCTCATTTTTTCTGATGAAAATAAGTTTCACGGTCGATCCGGTCAGCAAGAAGCAGAACGACCGCGTGGTAAGCTTCGGCCAGGACGTCTCCGAGGTCCGCTCCGTGTACACGGGCAAACACCCGGTGGCCTACGTAATGATGCTCGGCGTTGTTGCTTCGAATGGCGAGAAGATGCCGCCGGTGTGGTTCGCGGCCGGTTACAGGCAAAACACGGTCGATTACAGAGACATCTTAGGGAGGAAACTCTTGCCCTGGGTGAGAAAGATTGCGAAGATGGCGCACTACGTCTTTCAGTAGGAGGGTACCCCGGCTCACACGGCCAAGACCGAGCAAGAGTGGTTGGGGCTAAATATGAACTTCCAGTCGAAGGACCTTTGGCCGCCGCAGTCCTCCGACCTCAATCTCCACGACTACAGTGTGTGGGCACATGTCGAGTGCAAAGCCTGCAAGGTCCGCCACAGCAACATCCACGAGCGTGTAGGCCAGTATGAGAAAGGACTTCGTCCACAACGTGTGCGCGCCCTTCAAGTCTAGTCTGGAGGGCGTGCTCGCCACCAAGGGCGGCCTCATTGATAATGTTACAATTTAAACACATATTGACATGTTAAAATAATAGAAACGTGTCTAACTGCATCGAAACAATCAATGTGTCCTTTGTTGAGAGCGTCATAATGAGTGTAACAGGACTTTTGCAATACCAGGTACCACTCCATTTTAGTACATCTTAATATCAAATACCAATAAACTGCCTTGACCTCAAGGGTAAGTAAGGCGAATTGGTCGTAACTTCCGATAATCCTGCATTAAAAGTCTCTCCAACAAGTCATACATAAATTTGCCCCATTTGACCGACGAGAGGCGACGCAACACAGAGAATAAGAGCATAAGATGCATAAAGTTAGAATATGTAGAGAGAGAGAGAGAGAGAGGATAGATAGAAATTAAAGTGTGGTGTGTTGGTGTGGGTGTTAATGTGGGTAGGATGATAGATGAAAATGATGCAGTGCGGATGTTAAAGAGAAAACGTCCCATGACCCGTATTTATACACAAGGTACATAAATAGTAAACCCAATCATGTATGACAGCATTTTAAAAAGGATGAGTGTCTGTCATGTGCACGAAGAGAACGTAAGCAGGCGAATTCGTAAGACGTCCGCGGGGCGATGAGAGGGGAACGACAGGTGTGTGCCTCCTTTGGGCAACGACGTTCCCAACCAAGCCTTCACTGCCGTTTCAGTTATGCTTGTACATATCACTCCATTTAGTACATCCTAATATCAAATACCAATAAACACCTCTAACTTAAGGGTAAGAGGTGTATGTGTAAATGTAGTATACATGGGTCTATTTAGTAGTGTTAGTTATTTAGAAAAAACAAAAAGGAATAAGTGGATGGCCGTCAGAAAGTTTAAGAGAGAGAGACGGGAGTTGCGTAAAGAGTGGTAATCTAAGGGAGAGGTGAAATTGCGTGATAGATACAGAGCCCAAGTAAAATACATGGGTCACTAGGGGCCCGGGGACGAGAGAGGCACGCATCACTTGAACCTGTCCCCATTCCGCAACGAGGGAAGGTTGTGTGCATGCGAGAGCAAATTAAGACACAACGACCCCAAAAGTCTGTACAGCCATAATGATGATAATAATAATCAGGTAGATTGCACACAGACTTTGTGGCCCGTCAGTGCAGTGAATTGCACTTAGCAAAGCTTTGGATTGTAGGTGGGACTTTATTCGGCATGATAGCATTTTGTATTTGGCTGATATATGTATGTAAACACCCACGTGGAGTGCTGCGGAACAATCCGACTTAAAAGAATTTACAGGGAGTGTAGGAGTTGCAATTTTAAGAATGTTGCTTGCATTGGTTAATTGATCTAAATGATGACTACCTTCAAGGTAGTGAGACGTCACTTGGAATACTCGCACTCGAGTTTCTATAAATAATCCCCCCTTATTTGTGTTTTAATTAGGAGTAAAACCAAGAATATTGTCGAAGTGATGTTTTTTTAATTATGTATGGAAGAATACCACAACAAATCTCGATCATTTCACGCATTGCCATTTCGAAGAAAATATCTACACAAGTAAAGGCAGTTAAATAAGCAGTGGAACAAATGAGCACCGCGGCGAGAGCACAACACACAACACACCCTATCACAAATACGGAGCCACCAACACTGCTTCGTGGTTCACATGTTTTGATTAAGGTTCGCAACTTCGCGTAGGCACACAAATCCCGCCCACCGAGATCACCTACAAGACCTTCCCGCAAGGCGAGGTTTTGTCTCCTTCACTATTTTGATGTCGGTATCCAATCGTCACATCATACGTGACATCAACAAGTGGAACATGCGGCAAGTTGACGTTACCAACAGGAGAGTTGAAATCTCTTTCAACACCGTGGCTTATCGTCAGTCTGTTTAATACTGGCAATGCCCTTGAAAAGTAATAATGAGGGATTAAAAAAAAGAAAAGTTGGGGGCGAGAACAGATTGAAAATACCTCCCGGAAGGGCACACATCTAATGGTGATCGATGCCTGACGGATGACAGCATCGTGGGGAAAGAAATGCAAATTAATCTCTTCGGTAAATGACTCAAGGGATGGGGGATTCAAGGTTTTATCCTAATTAATCAGAAATTAAGAGTACAGAAGGTGACTGGGATTTTGTGAATTTGCGGTTACCACCCCTCGATTTGAAAATAAGAAAAGACGGGTAAATATATGGCAGAATTTGGTCGATCGATCGAAATAAAACCAGAAAACGGATCGGGAAAATCAATCCAGAAATAAGGCACGAACCAGAACATCATTTCAAGGTTCAACCTTTGAGACATTCCAAATGAACGGTTGACCCCGTTTATAGTTATCTACATTAATTAAATCCCATAAGATCTGTGGCAAAGACTAAGAATAAGAATTTGAAATCATCATCAACCACTTTCCCACAGTATATGTGTGTGTGGGGGGGGGGGGAGCGGCATCAACGCCCCTAAAATATAATCCACCTCTACGTTTGAAAATAACATTTTTGTTGACTGAAGTTTGTCAACTGATTTTATATAAATTGACCTCGCTAAACACGAAAATAATGATAGTTTTCATCTATCAGGTCTATTTTTCCTTCTATGGAAGATATGGGTAATACCCTTTTTTATGTTATCCGTAGTCCATTTTTGCGTACAACCTCTGTTGACAACTAAATACAAAGAGATACAACTGGATCAGAAGCTACAAAACTGAACTGAAATTGAATAAAACAAAAGAAAATTTCAGTAGAACTTTTTATAATGACCCCGTCCCCCCCACTACAATGGACTATTAATTAGAAAGAAAAGACAAGTGGTTTTCTCTAATGTGGGTTAAAATTCACCCTGTTTAAAACGCCAACAGATATCGGCCATCATGTTGATGTAACAGCGACCTTGGTACCTTCCTTATATGACCCAGATATCCTGGTGGAACCTTCCCTCGGTTCCTCACCGTAATTCCTACAAGTTTTCAGAAAATAATCCAAGTGAGAGCTAAAAATAAGGCAATTTCATGGACTTCCAAATTCCCTGTTTCTTGAAGATTTCCAAGAAGAGACTGACTGTTAACGAGGGGTTCATCCTCGAGGCTTCATTGCTTTCCGAGAAAATTACTAACAATTAGTTTGAAATCAATCTCCAACTTGGGTCCCATTATCAAACTTTTAATTTGGGGGCCATCAAAAGTGCCTTCCTCTCGTTTTCAGTGGACGTGGTAGAGACCTTAGAAGGGGAATATATCCTTATTTTCTCTACTTTCTCACTAAACTTCTACATATGTATTTTTCAAACACTTTAAGCAACATAAATCGACCACCACAGCGCTCAGAACTAATTTAGATTAAGGCATAGTGATCCCGGAAGGAAGCCCCGTTAGGAGGCGCGAAGAAAGGAGGGCCTTAGGACCATAAGCTTAAAATTTAGTGGAGGCTACTAATCGCAGTAAACCTATTTAAGTAAGGTGGTCTAGGAGTGCTTCTATAATAGGGAGGTAATTAGGGGCCCATAGGGGCTCAAAAGGAATAATAAAAACAAATTGTCCTGACACTCTCCTTTCAGATGGTAGGGAAGGAGGAATAAAAATTCAATAATGAAAGAACATCAAAATAATGAGCGCCTGCGGTAAAAAAAAGAGAGGAAATAACGGGAATAGGGCAGATTCGAACGCCTCCTAGGATCCTTAAGGACCTTCGAAAACAAGAACAAACCGAAAAACGAAAGCTCGTCGAAACTGTATTGACACCTCAAAGTTGCACCTATCCGAATTCTGGACGTCTCCAATGCATATATCGTAATATGCCGTGCAGAGAGCAATGTAGAGAGATCAGGCTCCACGGACGGAATTAAAACTTTCAATAAAATCGGACTCTCACCCAGAATTCCTCCGCAAATCATTGCAAACAAGAGAAGAGCCTCATATGTCGGAAAATAGACATGTGGTTAGGCTCAACACGAAAGAGGAAATATAAACGGAAATTGAGAAGAATCACCCAGGAGTGGAAATCCACGAAGTCGTCAGATTTGAAAAACATACGCACGTTTTCAAAATTGTGTGCGCGAAAACACAAATGGTGAACAAGATCTGCCAGAAGGGATTACTCTTGTTCAACATTAGAATCCCACCTGAAAATATGGAGAGAGGCATATCAATATACAGATGTGCTTCAACGGCTATAATATGGAGGATCACACAACCAGAAGTGCACGGAAACTGAAAAAGCTGTTATGCATGCAGTCAACGAGGGCACTTTTGGAAGAACTGTTTCTAACCTGCGGAGAAGAAATGCCTCAATTGCGGAGGACCACATCGAACAATGGCAGTGTCTTGCCCTAAGAGAGAAAAAAATTCTAATAAGGAAAGAAAGAGAAGAAAAGAAGTAACACAAACAAAAATAGAACCCAACTTACGTAGGAATGGCCAAGGTCACAGTACAACAAAGGAGCGAGACGAAGGAGCATCTCACAGCCCCGAACGAATCACCAGGGAGATTCTTACTGACATACTGTGCGTGCACGTAATGAACATAAGCAAAACCTGGAACTTTTGCTGAAACCCTGAATACCATGCTAGAAAAAAATTGTATGAATACGATGTGGTTTCCTAAGAACCCACTCTCCTCAAAAATCTTAAACCTCAGAGTGGCCAAGGTCACAGTGCGAAAAAACTAAACCCAGAAAAGATGAATAAGAAAAGGAAACCGCCTCCGAAAAAGAAACAACGATCAAAGATGATGGAGAGGGAAAAACAGGTGTGAAGAATAGCATTGAGAGGATTGAAGCAGTAGGCCTTAACCTGGCAACGCTAGTTTGGATTCCGGATGTAAAAGATTTTCAAGGTGGCCATTCATGCTGTTCAAAATGTTTGGCGTCTGCCAGCTTATCCCCCCCATCAAAGAAAGCAGGAGTGATTACTGTACTCTACTTGTATTCTTAATATCTGAGAGATAAACTTGAAATCACATCTGATTCTCCACATCTGATTTGATGGTATCAAGTAAAATTTTCATTTTGTAATAAAATTAATCAATTAGACAGAATTACCGGATATAATAGAGGAATCATTGTCAGCATCATTTAAGAGCACAATTTTGAGACTTCTAGTTCATGAGTATAAATATTCGGCATTCGGGTGGTTAATACATAAATCTTATGCTTCGATCGATCTTAATCTGCGAGCAGGTCGCCAAAGTCGAATTCTCTTGAAGAGAAAAGAACTGCCTAAATTCCTCATCCCCGCTTCTGCTCCTCCGTTAATATGTTTCTGGTGCTAATATATTGCGCTCTCTAAGACAAGAGCCAATGATCTGAGACGACTCTTTTGATAGTCTTAAATCTCTTGTAGGATCATTGAGATGTGCGTGTGCTAATGGATTTGGTTCATTGAGACTAGATGAAGGGAGACTGAATATTTCAGAGTTGTTCTCGTTGTTTATCTCATCATCACTGACTTTATCCAGATCCAAGCTTTCAGGTAAATATGAAACTGGAATACTTGGTCCATGGGGATTAGCTAATGACTGTATGGCAAAGGGCACATCTGGGTATTTAACACCGTATTTGTTTTTCATGTTTCGTCCTGAAACAAAAGATATACGAGGGACGGTCAATAAGTTTTGCAATTCGGATATAAGGAAACGAGATATGAGGAAAAGTGTTTTATTATTTTTCAATATAACTACCTTCAACTTCAATGCACTTGAGCCACTTGTCCCTGAGGCTTCGAATTCCAGACAACCAGAAATCTCCCGAATGCTGTTCAATCCACTCCTGGACGGCGAGCTGGACATCTTCATCGCCCCCAAACCGGCGCCCACGCAGTGCAGCCTTGAGCTGGCGGAATAAAAAGTAGTCGCTAGGGGCCAGATCTGGACTGTAGGGGAATGGTTTAGCACCTCGAATCCGCACTCGCGCAAGACAGATTGTGCAACTCTGGCCTTGTGGATTTTGACGACGTTGAAGTCGATCATGGGGCGTGAGGTTTCTAGGGACCCAACGGACAGAGACCTTGGTCATGGCCAAATTGTCGTGGATGATGTTCATAACACTTCCATGTGATATTCCAAGTTCTCGGTCGATTTCTTCGACCCTCACCCGTCGATTTTCGAGGATCCTCCTCTCCACACGGGCCACATTGTCCTCTTTGGTCACGTCTGACGGGCGTCCTGGATGGGGGTCATCTTCAAGGGACTCACGACCATGGCGGAACTCCCTATTCCAGCGAGCAATGGTTGCATAGGAAGGGGCAGTGTCGGTGTACACTGCAACCATGCGTTCATGGATCTTTTTTGCATTCTTGCCTTCCTTGGTCAGAAATTTGATCAGTGCGCGGTGCTCAACCTTCTCCATTGTGGAAATATTTGTGACTGACGATCTGCGATCAGCTACTGCTTCTTAAATAGACGAGGCAGGAACGTGCGGCTGCGGGTCCTGACTTGTCATAACTTGCCCTAACACCCCTACAAACAGCCGTCCCCCTTCCTCTGTTTTGCCCTACCGTTTCGCAAAACTTATTGACCGCCCTTCGTACATTTAAGGCAATTTTGAACATGTTTAAATAAAAATAAGAATATGACACTAGTTTCCTGACTTTTAGAGACAGGATGCATTAGAGTCTAGCGAAAATAGTAGCTGTTTCTTTAAGTTAACAACTTTTAGAATTTCCTACATTTCATTTGATAACCAAGTGACAGCCAGAACTTTCACTTCTTTTTTTTTTTAAAAGACTTCATTGGCTTGGGAATGATTTTCGCTTATATACGCCAAGCTGCTTTTAAATTTGGAGAACCTTCGATTGCTCACAAATTGTGTTTTAAAAATAGCAAAAGTTTTACGACATAACCCAACTTGAAAGTTCGTTATTCCAGAGGAAACTATCCGTCAAACGGTCCTCTCCTTCACTACACCATAAATATACCACAGAATTCGTTCATGTTTCTCGTGTTTCATCGTCTGAAGTATTCAACACATGTTCGGCAGCATTTATGTGAGGAGTAAAATCATTATGTTGATCTCCGATTTCCATGCCAAAATAGACATGAGAGCAGCTCTTTACAAATGCTGCGATGTTCGATTGTTGCCCAGGCAGCGCAACTTTGCCACATGAGTAGCAATGGCTATTGGGGTCTTTTTGCATTTTCTATTCATATTGAGTAATTTTTTAAAATAATGAATAGCTTTAATCTTGTGATGCACAGTTTTCTGCTATTTTTCAATAAAAAAATTTAAAGTTATGAAAGAAAGCTTTCTGAAAAACGAGTAATTACCTAAAAATCTGCATTGAAAGGTGAAAAATGCATCAACATAAAAAGTGTGGTAAGAAAAGAACTAAACCTGATCGGCAATAAAAATATTGCAGACTTAAATTGAACGCGGAAATTTCAAATACAATCATTTAAACATCTCAGACATAAAAAAAAATCACACAGACCAGTGCTATCAAAATTAAAGCACCCCCACCCCCGCGTCCTCTTCCACAACAAATTGGCCTCTCATAGCGATGTGGTTATATGCGGGGAAGCGTATAATTCAATCATATAAGCCACCAAGCACACCTACTCACAAGACCCTCCCCCCATTCATCCACACTTAATATAATCCACTCGTCCGTCAACCTTTTCTCTCTCAAACACTCCTTTATATTATAATCAACTCCCCACCCCCTTTACGCGGTTTTACTCCGGCATAGGGAAGCTGCGGTCAAATCGACACGAATCGGGACTTCATCTGGCAACTAACCACGGCCTATGTGGCTTAAGTAAGTTCGCTCTAATCGGAGGCGTTCTTTGCACCCAACTTTGTCATAGCCCTTATTCTCGTGTATTCTCTTCACAAATCTATTTCCATCCATATTTTTAACCTCTATAGTACCTAAGAACACTGAGGCATACTCTCGTTCACATCAATACACTAACCATCCTTTTCCAGCCACATTTCGCATTCAAGATCTGATCGCCCCCTTAGGCTTTCCTACCATTTAAAACCGTATGGTTTGGATCTACTTCATATGTATCACTATCATTCACCATACATCCTAAATACTTAAACCATCGCACGTGTTCCAGGGTAACACTAGACTCTAATATCACGGTTCTTCACACATCCTGTCAAACGCCTCGATCGACAAATATGATTTGAAGTCTATAAACTGGGAGAGCAGTGCGCCAAGATGAGCATTCACGTTGAATTACTGCTTTTTGTTTTTGTTTTTTTATTTGCCTTATGATATAATTAAGATCTATGTTATTGTTTTATTCCTCTTCTTATAATATACTGATATAGAGAAAAAGAAAGAACAATAAAAAGAAAAAAGAGGAAGGAAAAGAAAAGGAAGAATAGGAAGAAAAGAACAACTAAGGGCTCTAGTTGGCCTATTGGTTACTGCGCTAGATTTGTGACGTCGAGTCAAGGAAGGAATTCAATTCCAAGCGAGTGCGGACACATAACTTTGACCGGCGACACGAGCTCGCCGCCCATCATTTCTTTTCCGTCCGTTTTCACAGCAAAACGTACCTCCTCTCGGTACTACTATAGCTTGCAGTCTATACTTATGTTTACTCTATAGTATGTGGTCTATCAACGATCAACTCATATTTTACTGGTTACAGCAATAACAAATATTTTTAATACTTTATCAATACTTTAATACCAATAATTCAGAAAATGTTAAAAAGTTGTTCATTCATCCATTCCAACGAATGGCCATCGTATTAAACTCTTTCAACCCAGTTAATCATCGACTTCATTATGTCGACTTTGCATCGAACGCTCATACATAGGGTTAATGAGCGCTCGTGGTTGGAGTGAAAAGTAAATAGATTGAAGAAAAAAAAGGAGTTCCAAGCCAGTTATGGCAACCATATCGAGATCATTTTCGTTGGCAAATGTTAAAGAAGGAAGTAGACGATTTATTTCTTGCCTTTTTAGTCTAGTTTTTGATCTTTCCTATTTATATTTTTTGCTTTGAAATAAATGAAACCTTAAACTATATCACCTGAAACTTAAACTTATGTACTAAATTATTCTAAAATTTGTATTATAAGCTGTCTATTTATTGCCGTAGACAGCATAATATAGTGGATATATGCGATGCAGACCTCGGCCAAATTTGTAGACCGCATACCATAGTACCACCCGACTCTCTCCTCTGCTCCGGAGCCCTGCCGATTGAGTAAGTACTATCACCAATGGAAGTACTCACAACAAGATACACCTGAAGTGGAGTACTAGTATGCCTTTTGGGGTTACTCATATCTACCACATGCTCCACGCGGAACGCTCCCTTCCCCGGCACTACGAATAATTCTACGATCGCTGATTGATGCCAAAACATACAAACTTCACCCAGACAGCTTCAACCCTCGCTCAACGAGGAGTGGGCCTTTATTTTTCGGGATTGCCAGCGATTTTCATTCTAATCTTTATGTATATTTCATTATCCGATCGAGAGATCTCGCCACGATAGGAGGACGGATAGAGCGAATTACCGCAACTATTTAGGAGTCGTAGCGTGCCATCATTGAATCTTGCATCACACTAAACCAACTACACCTTCTTAGACCTTGCATGATGATCCAAACTTATTTTCGGAGCTTTACTCTGCGGACACCATCCCAAGGAAGGTCAAATAAACGCATTGAAATTGCACCATGTCTTCCACAAGCCTCAGAAACCGACCAAGTCAATCAAAAAATCAAACAAAACAAAACAAAAAGAACAACAAAAATAATATCTATAAAGTATATTCGTGTGCCTGAGGCAGGCCACCTCCCTCAGGGGCCTGAATGTTCAGCCAAAAATTTAAATAATTAAATACTATGGAAGAGTCCTGCAACCTCCCAAAACTCAATCACACCACAGTCCGGTGTGGAGGAGGCCCTTCCAAGGACACGGGACAGGCGTTAGCGACCCCGCCCGTCACGGTCGCAGCGCTATGGCACGCACCCTCGTGTTTTCGGGCGCCTTCTTTGTCATGCAGATCTCAGGGTTGCCTTGATCCCTGCCCTGTAGTGAGTGTGGGGAAGAGTTAAACGCCGCTCCGGTTGCTCAATCTATGTGATCGTGCCTAGCAACCTCTGCTTGTCCGGGAACCTACCAGAAAGAAGATAATCTCGACATCCGCCCCACGCGTAGTAACCGTAGCGCCCCGGAGACTGTGAACGAGGGGGGTGCGGTGATTCCAATGCCTCAAAAAGCATTCAGCGCGCTCTGTGAGTCGCTATGAGTTACAAAACAGCCTACGAACCTTGCACAGCGCCTACTCTCACGTACCTCGGCCAAATTTGTAGACCGCATACCATAGTACCACCCGACTCTCTCCTCTGCTCCGGAGCCCTGCCGATTGAGTAAGTACTATCACCAATGGAAGTACTCACAACAAGATACACCTGAAGTGGAGTACTAGTATGCCTTTTGGGGTTACTCATATCTACCACATGCTCCACGCGGAACGCTCCCTTCCCCGGCACTACGAATAATTCTACGATCGCTGATTGATGCCAAAACATACAAACTTCACCCAGACAGCTTCAACCCCCGCTCAACGAGGAGTGGGCCTTTATTTTTCGGGATTGCCAGCGATTTTCATTCTAATCTTTATGTATATTTCATTATCCGATCGAGAGATCTCGCCACGATAGGAGGACGGATAGAGCGAATTACCGCAACTATTTAGGAGTCGTAGCGTGCCATCATTGAATCTTGCATCACACTAAACCAACTACACCTTCTTAGACCTTGCATGATGATCCAAACTTATTTTCGGAGCTTTACTCTGCGGACACCATCCCAAGGAAGGTCAAATAAACGCATTGAAATTGCACCATGTCTTCCACAAGCCTCAGAAACCGACCAAGTCAATCAAAAAATCAAACAAAACAAAACAAAAAGAACAACAAAAATAATATCTATAAAGTATATTCGTGTGCCTGAGGCAGGCCACCTCCCTCAGGGGCCTGAATGTTCAGCCAAAAATTTAAATAATTAAATACTATGGAAGAGTCCTGCAACCTCCCAAAACTCAATCACACCACAGTCCGGTGTGGAGGAGGCCCTTCCAAGGACACGGGACAGGCGTTAGCGACCCCGCCCGTCACGGTCGCAGCGCTATGGCACGCACCCTCGTGTTTTCGGGCGCCTTCTTTGTCATGCAGATCTCAGGGTTGCCTTGATCCCTGCCCTGTAGTGAGTGTGGGGAAGAGTTAAACGCCGCTCCGGTTGCTCAATCTATGTGATCGTGCCTAGCAACCTCTGCTTGTCCGGGAACCTACCAGAAAGAAGATAATCTCGACATCCGCCCCACGCGTAGTAACCGTAGCGCCCCGGAGACTGTGAACGAGGGGGGTGCGGTGATTCCAATGCCTCAAAAAGCATTCAGCGCGCTCTGTGAGTCGCTATGAGTTACAAAACACCCTACGAACCTTGCACAGCGCCTACTCTCACGTACCGAGTGGTAGGGTTTGCAACCACCATGGCGGCCCGAAACCTAGAAATCTTAGGGTATGATAAGTAAAGGAATTCCTTGGATGGGGCCAAAAGTCTGAACCATGTTGGGTAAGAGCTCCATGGGTGCTGGTGCAGTGCGGTTTCAAACGAGAACATACATGGAGTCATCACATCGACTTGCGGGAAATTTATAAATCTGATATCAAATATTTTGGGCAGGTCCCAGAGTTACAAAATTACAACCCTGCAAAGACCCTTAAGACCACTCGAGGCTAGGTTAAAGAGATAAAGAAAATAGTGAGAGTTAAGGACAGATAAAAGGGAAAGAGGCTATGGATAAAGAGTGGTGTGGCAATTAACGACCCTATTGAAGGATCCACTCCTGTCTCTCGCAATTGCAATTGGAGAGTAACCTTCTCCCTTTTCTATTTGGGGAGAGGGGGGTCGTTGGATAGAATAGGTGGGGCAACCTCCATGCTAGAAGGATCTAATTGGGGGCTCCTCCCAGAGAAGGAAGGCTGGTTTCCAATATTTTTTTACCGTTTGAAAGTTTTTTCTTTATAGGAGACGTAAACGGCAAATACCCACCCCGGAGGAAGTGCCTAGTGTGCCCCTTGGATCGGCTCGGCACCATCTTTCCAGCCCCGGACGAGGTGCAGAGTGTGCCCCTTGGATCGGCTCGGCACCATCTTTCCAGCCCCGGACGAGGTGCAGAGTGTGGCCCTTGGATCGGCTTGGCACCATCTTTCCTGCCCGAGGGCCAAACGTTCCGAGGCATAGCGCCCGATCGGGACGAGAACGTAAAAGAAGAAAGGGAAGATTTGGAGAGGAAACGGTTTAAAGGACGTGTAGAGTGTAAATCTATTAAACACCGCCCCCCTCAACTGGAACCAAAATGTGTGGGGGGGCACCAATCCTTCCCAGGCCTGACTAGGAATAATGGAAAGAAAGCTGGTCGGCGACTAGCCTGCAAAATTAACCGTCAGCCAATGAAATAGGTGATAAGAGGTTTGTGAAGAAACCGGCGAAATAAGGGCCAAATGAAAGTGCTTAGAAGGAATAAAGCCTATGTAGTCTCAATCTCGTTTGAGGCTGCCGGGCACTGGGGTTGGACGGACGTGCCGCTCCTCTAGGTAACGTGTAAGAGTTTGCACTGGGCACAAAAGTTAAAAAAGCCATGTACCTATATAAACACCATAATTTTTTAATGGATACAAATATTGCGATAATAAATTACTTTCCTTTTATTTAGACTCTTTTACCCCAGCCCAAAGCTTAGGAATGAAACATTCTGAGAGTTCTGAATTGTTGCTCAAGTCCAAAGACAGTGGTAAATTAGCCTCAAAAACATGATTTGAATTGTAGATTCTTTTATGTCAAACAAAGCCCCAATTATTTTAAATTACTTTCAAAATTCATGAAATCTTCGACGAAAAAGAATTGAAACTGAAAAATGAGCTGGAGAAAATTTACCAAAATATATAGTGGCTAAGACTTAATTGTTAAAATTATGGCTTGTTTTAAATTCCGAAAATAACTTTTACATCCAAATTTAGTTATATTTATTCATTTCTAAGATCTTTCGCTATCCGTAATATTGAGTATATCGCCTTTTCCTTCATAATACAGGGAAAGTTAAAACACTTTCACTCAATTTCTGAAAAAAATATAAATATTGATATTTAATTCAGAATTTAATACATAATAAAAAACTTTGCGTGTTTTCTACTTGGTATCGGTAGCTTATTATATCAGATTTCGGCCAATTACTCACAAATGTAATTGAAAATATTAAGATCAAAGCCTCAAGTAAGCTACGCCCAAATTGTCGATGAACTAACGCGAAATTTGTCGTTTTGACACAAACGCGCGTTGTTTGGTAAACAGGACCGAGGAATTGAAAGGTTTAGTTGCGATCAATGACTTGAAAGGTTTAAGTGCAAAAGAAGATTATTATAAAAGCAGATAAAAATAGCATTCCCCGCATTAAGTATAAAACCCTTCCAGCTCCTATTTGGACCCCTCCCATGAAAGCCCTGGCCCAAGAGTATAAAGACCTGTCCAATGTAATAGCGCTGATAGGCCCCAACCACAATGCCCATAGACGAATAAGACAGATAAAAGACGAACTCCAGACACTCATTACAGACCAACAAATACAGGTATGGGACAGACTAATTGAGGAACTTGACATAGAGAGAGACTCACGGACTTTTTAGCAGACGTACAGACGTTTAAAAGGACAACCCCCTCAAAAGAAAATTGTACTCAAACATGACGAGAAAGAAATTGACGAGACTATAGAGATTGAGGAAATTTTTAGGATTTTCTGGTCCTCAATCTTTAAAATTACCCCCGAAGAAAATGACAATTATGACATCGATTTCGAAAATGACATCATCCAACAGTTAAACACACAAATACATAAAACCTCCCCTCATCATTGTGTGTCGCAGGAAAGAGCGATAGAGGGCTATGGGAGTAAAATAACTGCCCAAGAGCTCTCCGTTGCACTAAAATTCTTTCGTCAAAGAGCACCGGGTACCACGGGGCTGACCAGGGAGAATTTCATTAAGGCCCCGCCTAATGTTCTGAGTGGGCTTCTTAACATCATGAATGCCGCTCTGAACACAGGCTATTTTCCCGACCAGTGGAAAGTGGCCAAGATGATCTTCCTTCCCAAATCGGGAAAGCCCCCGGACTGCCCTGCAAACTTCCGGCCGATATCTCTCTTAGAATTTGCTGGCAAAGTCTTCGAGAAGATATTGGCAAATAGGGTCAACTCTTTTCTCGACGAAGCCAACCTGCATAACGAGCAACAGCACGGCTTCAGAAAGAAAAGAGGAACTGACACGGCACTAGCCGTTATTACGGAAAAACTTGCAAACATCAAGGCAAGTAAAAGGCATGCCGACCTGGTGCTCCGCGATGTTAAAAAAGCATTTGACAAGGTTTGGAAGAGAGGCTTGCAATTTAAGATCCTGCAAGTAGGCCTCGACCCCATTCTTGAAAGGATTCTATGCGATTATATAATGGAGAGGAGAGCGTATATACAGATCAAAGAACACAAAGGCCCCGAGTTCGAGCTCGAATCTGGGGTCCCACAAGGGGGGTGTCTCAGTCTCCTTTTATACAACATATATACACGTGACCTACCACAACCTCTTTCCGAAGGTACGATATACGTTCAGTTCGCTGACCATATATCGCAAATTTGTACAGCCGCCTACGTTCACAGGGAATTTATGGCGATAAATACGGCTAGGGAGATTTCCAACATCAACTCTTTCGAGAGGAAATGGAAGATTTCGACCAATGCCCAAAAATTCAAAATAATTCCCATGTTTCGCAAGACCTTCAACGATATACGGGTAGAGGGGGAGAGAATCCCTTACTGCTCGGAAGGGACGGTTCTGGGGCTCAAAATCACCACTGGGGGATACAAGTGTCATATCGGGCGGACAGTCGCGAATAGCAAGAGAGATTTGAGGGAGTTTTATAGGTTCATTGACCTAACTCGCTCAAATAAACTCAAGATATTCAATGCGTGCATTCGCTCGAGACTCTTGTACTCCCCGGTGCCGTTGAATGCGTGCGCCTGGACCCACATTGCGAAACTACAAACCATCTAGAACAAGGCGGTTTTACTCATTACAAACACCCGAAGAAGAGAACACAAAAAAAACAGAGGGAGCTCCACGCCTCGGTTGGATTATCTCGGATCAACGTGGCGCTCCACGAGAGAGCTAAGAGGATATGGCAAGCCATTGGTGCACGCTTGACCCCTGAATTCTCTCGTACACACCTAGACATCGAGGCCGACAGACAAATAAGACCTTTTAAAAGTAGTAAATTACAGTCTGACAGTGACGTGACTCCCCAATATACACTACGTGATCGACAATAGACGAGACTCAACCAACCAGTGTAATGTGAAAGTTTTTTAATTAAAATTCAACCTCATTAAAAAACAAATTCACTGAATTAATAATAATTAAAATTAAATAATTATCAAAATCAACCTAACATTTTTAAGAAAGTAAAAATTTATTCAAAAACCCCAAGCGGGATGTAAAATCCCCGTCTCTAATAAAGGCTTGAATGCCAAAAATAAAAATCCTCATTAAGATGAGAACCCTTAATCAAATTAGCTATGCTGATTTGATTAAATAAACTATAAATCTTATAGTTTATAACTAAAAAGAATCCAAAAATACCACAAACATAGCTACCCTTTCACCAGGGATCTTTTATTCTGTCTTCTATACATCATCTATTCTTTAAACTCACTTCTTAACCACTTTACTCTCTTACTATTTTCTCTCTAATTCTATCTAAATTCCATCTCTTATTATGTCCAATGTCCAATGATTATTATCGGGACAGCGAAGAATTCTTGGTAAACTACAGCTCCGACAGCATCTCACATCCGGCAAAGGAGGGAAAGTTTTGGGCAGAATTTCCCAAACGCCTCCGAAAAGTTCCAAAAGAGAGATAGTACGCATTTTTCATCACCACTCACCATCATATTAATTTCATCTTTTCTTCTAGCGGCCCCACTTAAGCAGATGACTGCCTAAGTCCCCGGCCCTGCCCCCCTGCGTGAACGGCCGTCAGATGTGAGGGGGATTTGCCATTCATGTTTCGTCCCAACTATGCCTAGCAGTTGCATTGGCATAATTGGAGGAAGCTGGTTTGAGGATTAGCCCACAGTAGAGGACAATGTCAGAAATATTCCGGACAAGGGACGGACCGCAACTGTCTCTATGGTATGTTGGGGAGCGGTCGCGATTCAAAACCCTCAGGGGGGCGGCGTTGTCAATAAGTCCGCCATACAATCACACCCTTGAGAGGATCCCACCTGGACTCATCTCATTCATCTTTCATCATTCACCCAAAGGCAAATCCCTTTTTACATCCAGGCGGCGGTTTTTTACGAGGGGGAGGCCCTCTTCTCCCAATAAGTAAAAAATAAAAAAAATTTGAAGGAAAAATATACACAATCCACCCTTAAACTGAAAACATAACAGAGAGTTCCGAATTAAAGGTAAGCTAATTTTCCCATAGAAAAGTGTGCGCCCCCTCTTCAAGGAAAGCCCAACCGCAATAATGGCGGCACAGGATGCGCCAAGAGTCCCGCTTAGGTGTATTGGCGGGCCGGCAAAACCGGACAAGGGTACGGTGTACAAGACCCTGTTCGGTAAGCTCAGCGTGGGCGTTCTCAGGCTAATCGATACTCCCGTCGGTTATGTCGCCGTGTGCGAAAAAGAAAAGGATATCGAGACGCTCACGAAGAAAGGAGTAAAACACTTAATGGAGATAAAACTCCAACTAACCACGCCCCCCCCCCCCCAAATACAGGCGCACAGGAGCGTCGTGTGCAGACGGCTGGACCCGTGGGTAGGCCAGCACACAAAAGAAGAGATTAAGGAGGAGGTCGAGAAGAACCAGAACTGGGCAAAGGTGGCTGAGGTCATTAAATTCAGAAACAAAAGGGACAATTCGGAATACGCCTACGTGTTCAAAGTTGTCTTCACAGACACGGAGATGGCGGCGAAGGCTAAGGAGAGAGGTCTACTTCTTTTCAACGCCAAGATCAGTGGGGAGCAGGTCGAACGCGAGGAATACATCCCCGTGCAGATCTGCTTCAACTGCTACCGTCTAGAATGCCATACAACCAAAGATTGTAAAGAGCAGGAGGCAACCTGCTCGAAGTGCAGTAAAAAAGGGCACGGCTGGCGCGAATGCCAGGCCAAGGTGGAGAAATGCCCGAATTGTGGCCAAAGACATGGGGCGATGGCAATGTCATGTCCCCCCCCAAAAGGAGATTATCCGGAAGAAGACGGAAGCGAAGAGGGCGGAAGGCATAAGGAGAGCAAACACCTCCTATGCCCAAGCAACAAGAACCACCCCCTCTGCAAGCGCCCTGAACAGCCAGGTCCCCAAAACATTCGTCAAAGTTGACAAGGACGACAAGGATGCCACAAAAATTCTTACGTGCATCCTATATGCGCACGTAAGAAATCTGACCAGCCCAGGCTGCTTTGCCAGGGAGGTCAACACGATGCTGAAGAATAACGGACTCGCAGAAATGTGGTTCCCGGAGAACCCCCCTTCAGAGGACGTCCTCCAAGTTCAAATTGACAACCAAAGAGAGGCGCCCGCGACACCATTCCCACGGGAAACCGAGGTGAAAGAAAGTAACCCCAGTGAAATAAAGAAGAAAAACACCCTACAGAGATCTCCTAACAAAGACCCACGCCTAGCTGCAATAAAAAAATAGAAGAAAGTGCAAGAAGAGCAGCCAGACGTCTCAAGCAGGTGGAAGGAAATCTCCTAGGCTCGTCCTTCTCATCCGAGGACGAACGGGAGATTCCTCAACCCACTAAAAACAGGAGTAGAAGTGTAAAGAAAGTCATGGAATTTGATGGGGAAGACTTCAATATCAAATTCTACAGGACTGAAGACACTTCGTTTCCAAAAAGCTCCAAGGTGGGAGAAATCATAGAAGGAATAAAAACAGGACTACTAAAATGGTCCTAGATTTCCCAGACCGTGAAGCGCTGGTAGTAGCGGCGCTCATGGAGGCTAAAATTAAAATATACAGGGACTCCTGCCTCGCCGTAAGCGAAGCAGAGTTCAAAAGAATTCGGAACGGAAAAATTACACACACCGAAAACCACTAATCTAGATAAAACCAGCACACACATACACAACAGCACATTAACATGGAAAACACCAACAATACACTAAAGATTCTAACAATTAACGTTAACGGATGGGTAGGGAAACACATCCCTTACGGAAACATTTTTCGTAAAGTGGATCCCGACCTAATCCTCATCTCAGAACATGGCGTTGATACAAACGTCAACAACATAAAAATACCCAACTACACAATCTTTAGCAAATACCACACACAAGAACGGTATGATGGCGCTGCCATCGCGATCCGAAACAACATTACATATAAAACACTTCCAGACCTAGATGAATCATTCGTGGCAGTAGCAATACCTACCCTAGTTGGAGACCTGACCGTGACGGCGGCCTATCAACCGCCACGACGCGATTACCTCCCGATCCCTAATTTCTACAACCACTTCGGGCGTGGGAAATTGACATTGCTTGTCGTGACCTTAATGCCAGATGCCGTGCATCAGGCTAAGGGAGAACCGATCCAAGGGAAAGAAACCTGGAGATGCTACTCGAAAGAGACACACTCCAGAGAGCCGGGCCAGATTTCCCGACCTTCATAACACAATGTTCAGCAACAAAGCCGGACATTGTGTTGACATCTAAAAACTTCCCCTTCAACATTGTCAATGAGCCCGGGCCAGTGGTTCCGAGCGACCACATCCCGATTCTCACTACCATCTCGCTAGCACCAATACTCAAGCCCGTCACACTCAGGAAAAGTTACGCGAAAGCTGATGGGAGCTATATAGAGAGATACTCAGTACATACCAACCAACTGATCTGGGAGACGCTAATCTCGAAGAAATTGATGAGGAGATCAACAAGATCACCGATCTCCTCATTCAAACCTACGAGAGATGTGTTCCCCGAATCTCCTATAAAATGCACCCACAAACTGTGTGGACGGACGAGATGAGAGAAATCACCCGTGAACATAGAGCAATCTATGATGAGATCGGCAGGACAGGTACCAATAGGGAAAGGACGGCCAGAATGAGACATCTAAGCTTGGAAATGAAAAACATCTTACTAGAAAAACAGACGACGATATGGAATAACATCATCGGGAAGCTGGACAGGGAGAGTGATCCCCTAAAATTCTGGAATAACATCCGGAGAATTAGGGATTACCTCCCAGACCCAGAACCAAAATCAAGGAAGGAGACGACATCATAGAGGATCCAGAGTCTCTCGAAAGAAGATTTAGATCACATTGGCAGACGATTTTCGCTATAACGCCAGAGGAGAACAACGACTTTGACCAGGATTTCGAAGACCAACTGCTCGACGACCTCGGCACAATGATACATAGAACCCACCCCCATCCGTAAGTATCACAGGAAAGAGTGATGGCTAACCACGGATGCCCGGTAACTGTAGAAGAGGCCTTGAATACCATAAGGTCCTTCAAGCAGAGGGCTCCAGGCTGGTCTGGAATTACGAAAAATAACCTCGTAAATGCCCCAAGGCAAATTATTCAGGGACTGGCAAACACGATGAATGCCGCCCTGAATACAGGCTACTTCCCGGATGGATACAAGATGGCCAAAATCATCTTTATCCCAAAGGGAAACAAGCCTCCAGACCAGGTGGCAAGCTATCGCCCGATCTCTCTTCTTGAGATGCAGGGTAAAATCTTCGAAAAGATTTTAGCTAATAGGCTACAAGCTCAACTGAGCGAGTTAGGAGCGCACAATCCACAACAGCACGGGTTCCGCAAAAAAAGGGGCACATACACCGCCCTGGCGCTTCTGACTGAGAAAGTAGCATACACCCAAGCGAACAGGTTCTATGTAGACATTGTGTCGAGGGACGTGCAGAAGGCCTTCGACAAAGTCTGGCTGGAAGGACTTCAATACAAGATCCTGAACCTCCAGCTAGACCCAATCCTGGAAAGGATCCTCTGTGACTTCATCATGGACAGAAGGGCATGTCTCATGATTGAAGGGCACAGAGGCCCTGTATTCTAATTAAAGTCGGGCGTCCCTCAGGGTATCTGCCTGAGTCCTCTGCTTTACTTGGTCTTCACCATCGACCTTCCAACTTCGGTGCACAGGGACACGATGTATCTGCAATACGCAGATGACGTCACACAAATTGTCCCGTGCCCGGAGAGGAAAGCAAGGGCGCAGGCGGACCGTACTATAGCGGAAATCAACAACATCAGCCGATACGAGAGACGATGGAAAATCAGGACCAACAGGGACAAGTTCAAAATTGTCCCGTTGAACCGCGAGTTGACATGGCCCATCATCATAGATGGGAGGAGGTACGGCTACTCCGCCGAAGGCACCGTCCTGGGCCTTAAAATCACCGACCATGGATACTCGAGACACCACACGGAGAGGCAGAACCTGGCGAAGAGAGAAATCTCCAAGCCCAACAGGTTTAGATATCTTAGCTCGGCTAACATCAGAAAATTATATATGATGTATGTCCGGGCTATGCTGATCTACCCCGCAGTGGTGTCCCAAGCGGCTAACAAAACCTCTATGAAAAGGCTCCAGCGTATCCAGAACGCTGCCTCTCTGCTTATTAATAAAGTAAGAAGGCTTGACCATGTCAGGCAAAGCGTCCTGCATCGGAGGAAACGCCTGGAGCCCATTAATGTCATCACGCAGAAACTGGGCAAGAAGATCTGGTCCACTTTAACGGACGATGTCATTCCAAACCTCCAGGGAGCAGGCGGCAGGCTAAATATACCTGTGTGGCTACGGGCGAAAGCCTCACGCAGAAGCCGGTTCCCGAGCACAAAACTATGTACACGTAACAACATAACCCCAATGTACACATAAAAGCGTCAAAACACAACACATTAACTCCATACATCCACACACGTAAAATGTGACTACAAAATACAAATACTACACTGTTGGCAAATAAGCTATCAAAGGCTTGAATGCTGAAAACCAACAACAGTATTAAACTAAAATTAAAAAGACAGAGAAGAAGACACAAAAATACAGTAAGAAGAACACTACAAACAAACGAAAACATAAAGACACAAAAATAAAATATGCAAATAAAGTAAAAAGTAACCAAAAATAAAGTGATGCCCTCCCTACTAGGGCAACCCGCCCCCCATCTTTAATTTTTCACCCTCTATATCTTCCACTATAACATCTCTTTTCGAAAATTGCGTACATCATCATCATTATTATCGGTGTCACGGAGAGGGATACAAAGTGCTAAAAAGGCACCTTAGTGGAGAAATTAATTTGCATGGCTATATTTTTTAATAAGAATAGTTCTACATAGACGAAGATATGAAGGCGTTAGTTCAGAAATAATAACACGAACTAAAGTTAGACAAATATTTTGGACCCTTGGATTTCCCCTGCCTCTTTCGTCTATGTGGCCTTCTTTCGTCTATCTACCACTCTCTGTCTGTTTATTTTTTCACCTGTCTGAATATCCCTTCTATCAGTGCTTAGAATTGTTTTGCAAAAAATCTTATAATTAAGTGGTGGGTGGAGAGCGTTTAGCGCGCCCGCACTCTCTCGTTTCGCAAAGCCTGGGATATATTCAATGAGATTATGCCTCTCGAATCTTGACCCTTACTTGGGGCTGGGGTTATGGGGATGTACATTTTAAAAGCGTTGAGACAGGAGAAGAGTTCCCTCGATCCTGCTTCCCTCTGGTGGGCATATGTGGAGTCCTTTAGTGAGTTAAAATTTTTCAAAAGTAGATTATCAATAGCCACCAATAGAAGCAGATACTCATTCGTGTCGTGTTTATGGCAGGCACATTTTTTACAACAGGCAGGAAATAATCGTGGCGTCCGTTTCCTTTTGCTACTTTATTTTGTAGTGGTGTAATTTGTACCCTCAAATAATTTCTTTGAGGAAACTTTGGTCCCTTTACACGTACTATCAAATCAACCAAATCCCTTTCAGACTGCAACGTGCAGCCTCTTTTCCAATTAATTTTTCATCCGTTTTAAAACTATTAACTAACGAGATAATTCGGAACTGAAAGCATCTCTGGGAAGGCATCTAACTTTTCCAAAACAATCAATCAGTTTCTAGCCTACCCTAAAGCCTTTATTAACCAATAAAAATTAACCGCACTCGCTTACATCGTGGTAGGTTGATACTAACAAATTGGACAAGTTAACTATTTTTGCTCTGTATGGGGGAAATTCCACGTGGAATTTCTTTTCCAACACGGAAGTTCCACGGAAGAACCACGTCCACCACGATTCACCTTTACACGGGCTAGAATAGCCTCGGCAAGAAGATTCGAGGCCATTCGAGAGTAGAGCTGTTCCCCCCCCCTCCACACACACACACACACACACACACACACACCGCGGGGAGAGCCTCAGACATATATATTGCTCGTTTCCCATGAAACCTACACAGAGTTTAGAAGTCGCGCCTGGACCCAAAGAAAATTCCCCTATTTCCAAGTCAGGTGCTAACAACAAAGCGAAGTGACAGCTGAATTATTTTTGTGTATTGGAAATAGCCCCAGCCAGTGAGGTAATTCCATTTAACGATCGCTACCGAGTGATTTTTCCGACTTCTCTCGTCAACTCCTGTTGAAACCCTCCTCGTTCGCCCCTCGTTTTCGGGTGGCCGAAATACTCTCCCCTGGACCGGACGTTACTGCCCCCCCCCCTTTTTTTGAGAACCGTCATCACTTTAACATCCCCCTCAGAAGCTTTGAGGGGCCTCGCCTCACGTGCAGAAGACACCCATGAAGCCTTACCCTGACGTCTCACCGGGAATCCTCCGTAAGCCAACCCCTCTCCCCCTTCAGTAACCTATTTGCGTTAATTCCCCCCATTCGAATAGTCTCCTCCCGTAACACATTAATTTTAACTTCATAGTCTGATTCATAACTCCAATCATCCCCCTCGTTCATCTGATGTAATTTTGCCCTTCAATTCTCTCATTATTTTTATGTAAATAAAATTATATTTTTGTACATGCCTCTTTAAATAACCTTGTGCTTTGCCATTGTCCATAATTTACCTGACCTCGTTGCACTCTTTCTCGCTATTCAGCCCGTCTAAACTAGTGGTGTTGCGTCCCTTTTCGGTTCGCCTTTAAGTTATTGGTCCCTCCCCCATAGATATAATATGGTATTGATGTAATATAATGTCATACCACGACACTCTGATTGATTTTGGATAATCTGCCTCTCCAGTGATTCACTAGTCGGTTCCTTCATTTAGGCTAACCCAACGCACTCATCCAAAAACTTATTCCTGCCTTTCAAATATTTCCCCTTTAAACGTCATAAGGAATGAGGTTGGGGTTTGTTTACGATGGGAAAATTGCACTCTTATCGAGAACTTATACTTTTCCTGGAAATTCCTCCGTTGGTTTTCTATCCTTTCTCTTCAACTATTGAGGCATTAAAATATTTTGTTCCACAACGCTTTTTAGTTCTTTTTGTAATTTTTATTCAAAATGGTGTAGGAGAATTTAGTCTTTTTTCAATTCTAATTCGAACAGTCTGTTTCACATTGTTAATAGTCGCCATTTAATGGAAAATATTACCCTAATTCTAGATAAAGCAAATGCAGAAGTTAACTAAGATAACATTTCCTAACATAATTTGCGCAATAGGGTTGATTGGGTAAATAAATCATATTTACATTTATTTCAACTTGAACGAAGTGAATGAATGACTCGTTGCTCGAAGAAAAATTGTCGTTTCAAATTGACTTCGTCTTCGAAGCCAAATTTAAATTAAACGATCTTTCGAGAAATCTTAAATTTGCTTTACCCTAACTCTACCAATTTAGCCGGAGTCTCAAAATAGGATCTCACGGAACCTTTGAGTAGCTGTGTTCCGAAATTTCCAGTCAAAAACACTCAAGCACTGCTCAGATTCTCATGCGTTCCCCCTGTTTCACCGCCCCCCCCCCTTCTTTGTCAACTTCAGAAGAATCCCATTCCTTTCAATTTGATACTACAACCATTTGAAATTTCCGAGAAGGAGTTCCTAAAATTCCTCTTCTAACGAATGGTGTCCTCCAAATTCTTCGGAGGACGCCACTTTTTGTACCCCACAGCACTTTCCCTTACCTCAACAGTGCAGCTTTTGCGAAGCAAAGACATAATTAGACCCACTGCCCTTTATAAATCAAACGTCAAACCTAGGGTTCAAAAAGGGAAAAGTGGTGTCGTTCGAGCCGATGGCTAAATTTGTTGAGGGTTCTAAAACCCCAGCTAAAATTAATCAAAAGTCGTCTCTTCCCATTTTTATTGAAACCCTTGGATTGGTGAGTAAGTTCTGACCTGTTTGGGTGGCTGTCAAAACTGAATAGCAAATATTCTCCGTGTCCTCTCCCAACTATTCTCTACCTCCTTGGTTACCATCATGGGAAAGCTACACTCACACACTCGCACAAGAAAAACTCATGGGCTCTCAGAACAAACATATTGGGGAAAGGGAGGCCACTCTCTACTCTGGGCAGGTGAAAATAGCGGCTAAATTTACAGGCGAATCAAACTGTTTGTTCGGGGTGTATTTCAACCAGCCCCTGTTGTTTGTGGGTGTTTGGTGACCGCGTTCGGTTTGGTTCTTCAAGGAAACCACAGCCTATTAACTCATATCCCCCAAAATGGGGGCGCTTAGGATGAGGAAACAGCTATGATGCCCCACGCGGGAAATTAAAGGTTCTCCTTTGAGCTTGCGGACGCCAGGACTCAAGGCCGACATTGGGTAGTGTATTTACTTCTGAGAATGAGAAAGAGGCTTTGGGAGGAAAATTGTCTATTTACATAATCTGCCCCGTAATTTCTCAAAACCATTCAAATCGACACTGCACACAAATGCTTCCTCTCAATAGGTAATCCAATGGCGATCCATTATAGCATTCAAGAGGTCGCAGTGAAATACGAAGAGGTGTGTAAAGTCAAACTGTTTGAAAGGTATAGAAATACGTAAGCTAAGGTAGAGGAAACTTTCGAATTTAGCCCCGAAATTGTTACCCGTGCAATTATATTTGTTTATTATTTTGAGATTCGTGAACGACTCTGTGAGACTGGAATATGTACCTTGCTTAGAGTCACCTGGCAACCGATCTTGAGGCGTATGTCAACGTATCGAGCTTTAAACCAGGCGAATTGCTTCTCTCCGACCCCGAAAAGCTGGGTGAAGTGGAGCTTGCTTGCTACTTACTGAAAGTTCAGGCCTGATCAAATTCAAAATTCATTATCACCTTCAAAGTTTGCATTTTGTCTCCAATCATTCTCGTGCTCGATCGTAATATGAGAAACAAGGAAAGATTACAACTCAAACATCTGTTAGTAGCCAATTTTCATAAAAGTTATAAAGGCTAATCGTGGAAATTAGCGTTCCATTTCCCTTGCTTTGGGTCGTAGGTAAACTCAGGGCTATTTATCGCTAGAGATACGATCGCGGAGCATCTGGAGGTACTAAATTTAATAAATTTAATAAAGTCTTTCAACTCGGATGCTCATGTTTAACTAATTTTCTTGATTTTGTTCACGAAACGATAACATTTGGCCTACATAAAGCTGTAGATGTAGTTTATCTTAATTTCAAAAAGGGTTTTGACACCGTTTCACAATTTGCTGATTACAACAAACTTGGTACTAGAGGTACTGTAAAATCTTGAAAAAAAATCTTGGATAGAGGAGTAAAGTAGTCGGGAAGACGGTAAATGGAATTCAACGTTCATCAGTGTAAAGTACTGCACAAAGTTATGATAATCTGAGAAGACATTATAATATGGGTGGTAAAATTTCAGGCACAGAAAATATGGAAAAAAAATGAGGTGTCCTAATTCTGATTGATCTAAAATTTTCCAAACAATGGAGTGTAACTTCACTAAAGACCAGAAGGGGTCCAGGATACATAGCTGCAGATTTTGTATTTAAATCGAATGATGATAATCTTCCCTTTTCAAACAGAAGAGATATTTGACCGTCAGGTATTTATCTTTTTATTATTAATGAGAAGAAATATCTGATTATTTTATCATTAATTCCTCGAATGAAGTTTGCTGTCGCTGAAATAAGCTTGACCATCCAAAATGTGTCTGTCGAATATAACATCATAAACACATCATTAGTACTTGGGAGAGAGATTGGGGAGTCTCGCGTTTGACTTTTTAGTATTGATGAGATAGAGGAGAGAGAATGGGAGAGTTAGATGGAGAGAGTAAGGGATAGAGTAAGAGAGAGAATAAGAAGAAATAGTAAGAGAGAGAGAGAGGGAGAGAGAGAGAGAGAGAGAGAGAGAGAGGGGGGGGGGAGAGTAAGCAAGAGTAATAAAGTAAGAGAGAGTAAGAGAGAAAGTAAGAAAGAGAGTAATAGAGAGAGTAACAAGGAAAGGAAAGTAAGTACCCTAGGAGACCTTACGGTCCATTCAAAGAGGGAACCTTTGGACTATCAATTAAGCAGGCACATGACTGCTCAATTGTTTTGCGTCCCTAAACGGCCACTTTTCAAGACTTTGTCTAGTCTTGACTTGAACTGGTCAACAGATTCACTGTTGACAACTTCCACTGGAAGTGCGTTCCACTTACCGCAGATACTGTAAGTGAAAAAAAATTCCACACAGATTGCGGTTGTAATGCTTCAGTTCAAGTTTGAAGCCGTGATTGCGCGTTCTGTTCTCACTCAGTGTGAAAATATCCCGGTAGTCAACATTGTCGAACCCTCAAAGTATTTTGAAGACCTCGATGAGCTGACCATGCAGTCTACGGGTTTCCAGCGAGAACAGATCTAATTCCCTTAGTCTATCCTCATAACCTTTAGGTCGGATAAAGGGAATCAGCTTGGTTGCCCTGGCTTGTACGTGTTCCAACCTTGCGATATCCTTTCGCAATGAAGGACTCCAAAATTGTACGGCATACTCCAGGTGCGGTCGGACAAGTGAGTTGTACAGGCACAGTACAATCTCCTGGTTCCGATAACCAAACTGGCGCTTAATATAGCCTAACATCCTTTGGGCCTTTTTCTCCGCCTCAATGCACTGTTTCGAGAACTTGAGGTCACTAGTGATTGTTACACCCAAGTCCTTTTCAGTGTCACTAGATTCAAGAGCAGTGCCCTTAAGGATATACTGAGATTGGGGGTTTCTGTGGCCGATATGCATTACTTTGCATTTGTTCACGTTAAAAGGCATTTGCCACGTGTCCGACCACTCCCCAATCTTTCCAAGAGAGAGAGTAATAAAGTACGAGTAGGCAATATAGAGAAAGAGAGAGTGAGAGTACGATAGAGTAAATGTAAGAGAGAAAGAGACAATAAAGAGAAAGAGATTAAGAGACAGAATGAGAGAGTAAGCGGGATAGAGAAAGGGAGAGTAAGAGAAAGTAATCGACTAAGAGAGAGAGAGCTTAATAGAGGGACAAGGAATAGTAGTACCCCAAAGGACATTGCTGTCTATAGCGTGGAGGTACTATTTGGGGAAGGCCCTAACCTATAGCCAAAGAGAGAGTAGAGCACAAGCAAGGGCTCTCCCCTCCCCCCTCTCCCACCCGCTTTGGTGGGCCAGAAAGCGGAAACGATACCTGAATGTGCTGTGAAAAAGAACAAAACCAGAACATTTTTCTAGAAAAGTTGAAACCTATCTACTTGCCTCTATTCTATAATCTATACCAAGGTGGTGTCATCTAGGATATTCCAATAATGCTTTGGCCGTCCCCAGGCTTAAAATGGGTCACCAGATTAACTGGTCCAAAGCAGATACCATGATGCATATCAATGATTTTATCCACAGAAATATCCTTGAATTGTTCTTAAGCTGCAACACAAACGCGAAAACGGCAAATAGAAGCCCCGGTTTGTTTTCCTTAGATCCAGTTCTATCCTTCTTTCTTAAATCCGACTTATCAGAGATCCTAAAAAAATCTGACCTCATAGGAAACCTTGCTCTGTAGCTCATGCTAACCGAATGGATACGGCGTTGGTCTCCCAACGTTGCGGTACCGGGTTCGATTCCGAATCCCGGCATGAGCAGACACAAACTTAACCGCACGTAGAGATCTGGCTACCGACTGGTGGACGCGCTGGGCTCACCTCGTTTTCGGGTGGGGAGATCTTACACCTCTCACCTCACACATAGGCACTCATAACACTGCTTTCTTTCCTCTCCCGCCTTTAAAGCACAACATACACACACACACACACATACACACACACACTCTCTCTCTCTGTTCCAAGGAATCCTGTCGATGGGTATCTATATCCACATACTTCTGACGCGGAACAGATTCCTCTCACCCGAGGTGACGAAGGCTTTCCCCTGAGCGCTGTTTGGTGTCAAAAACATAACACTTTCTGGCACCTCTCCCCCAAAGGTGGACCGGCTTCTGGGGCCCTCGGGCCGATCAGCGATTGTCATACTGATCTTATATAATTTTCATTATCAGGTCGGGAAACCTCCCAGGATCATGGAAGGATTGGCGCTGACTAACTAACCTTGATATGTATAAATACGGTGTATTTCTCCCTCTTGTAAACCTAAGTGAGTTTGAAAATGTCGAGACGACGAAAGTACTAACTCCAACCAGTCTTTCATTTTTCCTTACGTGGTATATATATATATATATATATATATATATATATATATATATATATATATATATATATATATATATATATATATATATATATTCCTGCGACAACTTCGCACCACTAGTTTTACCTCGATATTATAAGTTATTTTTTCATTTTGATATATAATTCAAAGGACAATTAAGATCCTGTACTTCATTAAAAATATGTCACTAAAAAAGTTAGCTACCACAACATTGGCGACGTACGTTATATGGCGTATATTATTTGCCTGCATCAGTGATTCGCCCACATGTAAATATTATTAATTTGTTTTTCTTTATCATCATCATCATCATCATCATCATCATCATCACTAACTCTATAATTTAAGGGGATTGTTTTGAGTATTTGAATAATAATTTCATTTTAGTTTGGTTATGACTTATGTTTTTTATCAAAGTTATTTCTAATAATTCTTTTATAATATCAAAACCAAAATGGTAAAGTTCAGAAATAAGTACAAGTATCGAAATTTGGTGAATTTTTTTAAACCCAAAGAATTACAAATGGTGAATTTCAGAAAATTTATTTTTATATATCTTCTTCTTCTATAACTATATTTTAGCAACGTGATATTTTGAAAGGGGAGAAATATAGTTTAGAGTTCCTTTTTCAAATTAATCTTGATTACACGCTTCAAGAGATTAGGTTCGGTTGTTTTATATTATAGTTTCATAATATGATTATAAGAAATTTACATTTTCCTAATTACGCAAACATTTTGTAAAAATAATCTTCTAAAGTGAAAACAAAATTGGTTTGAAACGTATTATGAAATGACATGACCGATCCTACGATACTCTGAACATAACCACTTTTCAAAGTTATTCTTTTCAACTTCCTTTGTAATTAAGACACTGCAATTAACTTATAATGGAATGATGTCCCACTTCGGAAATATTGTATGTAAGGTACTTACTTATCGGGGAACAATGGCTCGGGTCCGTTTGTGAAGTGTCCATTACGCTTGAGTTCTCAATGCATTGACAAATAAATTAAAAACGAACCGATCTGATATTTTTATCGTCAAATTTGCAACAGCCTTCAAACTGGGGAGGATCTTGAGCGTACATTCTGTTCATTTGAGTCGGACGTCACACCTGAAGCTGTATAGAGCAGGTTGCCAAGGCAACTGTTTAAAACACAAGTTTTCTTTCTTCCTAACAGATATTTCAGTTTCGGTTAGGAAAAACTTTGCTAAAAGAGTTTATTCGGGAGAGTTCTGCAATAATTGTTTATATATTTCAACATGAAGTTTATTCTTTTTATTTTTAGGGGAGCAAAAAACGGCCAAAACAAAAGCCTATCCTTGTCCGTTGTTTATAGTATCCAGTAAAATTCTCTGAAGTTATCTGCAGAAGGATTTTGAAGAGTTGGCTTTGTACAAACCTTTTCAGCCATAGGAAAGTGCGTCGCAACAAGGATGTAAGGTAGGCCATTGCACTCGTTTTGCAAAAACTGATAATTCATTAAGCAATAGTGGCTTCCTCCATGGAAAAGTCCTAGCTTAGCCTCTAAAAGAAAATGAATATTTAAGAATACATTGTGACAATATGAGAAGTTGACATGATCAGCAAAATAGATTACACCCTCAAATGTATTATATGATATCACTACACAGTGGAAATTTTCTCACACGTGAAAATGATGGCACAGTTCGATCCAGTATGGAATGAACACATGTATAAGAAAAAAATAAAATATAGAAACAAAAGTTAGTAGTAATGCGGGGGTAAATGCCGAGTCCCCCCCTCCCCACTCGCCCGCTTTGTAGTTTCATTTCGATACGATAGTTCTTCTATTTCTATTACATTCATTTTATTAAGAATAAACTAGTACCTTTCTAGACTTATCTATCTCAATAAGAGACTGAAACTCTGCATATACCTGGTGTCCCAGAAAAAAGTTAACTGTAATTTGAATTAGCATAACTCAAAAACTCTTGGAGATTTTTGGGCCCTGCAAAAAGTGTTTCATTTAACAACTATTTATCTGTCGATTCTAGAAATTTCATTAAATTCACTTTTTATTATTTTGATACACTAATGGGTTTAGTGGAGGCTATCAAAAATATGTTTGCGCAAGGAAGTAAAATAATGAAACGAAGCCTAGGAAGGCTAGGCCACCGTGCACTTTCAAGAGAAGCGTAGGAAGCCTAGGTAGCCTAGGTCACTGTGCGATTCTTCAAGCAAAGCCTAGGCCATTTTGCAGTGTTTTTTCAGCCACATTGTAGTATGGTCTCGTCAATATTGCTTACTAAGCAAATCAAGGCGTTTATGTGTAAAAGTTTATTTCCATATAACATTTTTAATCATGTAGTTAACAAAAGATCAACGCGTATTTATAGTCACAAACTTTATTAAGACTGGCAGTATTAAACAAGTATGTACAAGATTCATTTGAACAACGTTTTCCAGGTAGGCACCCACCAAGCAAGCCCACAATTTGGAAAAAAATGTTCGCAAATACCAACATGAAGGAATAGGCTTAAATCTAAATAAAGGTCGTTTGGGTCGTATGAGAACCATAAAAACAACAGAAAATATTGAAAATGTTCAGATGACACTTCTTCAAAATCCACATGTATCAGTCAGAAAGAATGGGTTACGATTGTAAAAGTCATCAATTAACCGCATTACTAAACATGACTTAAAATGGCATCCCTATAAAATGCATGCAAGACACCAGCTTCTTGAAACTGATTTTCCTTGTCGTAGACAATTTGTCGAATGGCTTCTCCATAAACCTACTCTTTTCTTGGAAACCATTGTGATTGGTGACGAGGCAGCCTTTTTTCATGAATGGAAAAGTAAATAGCCGCTGCTTCCCCTGCCCCAGCATTCAACTTTGACACACGTATTTGTCAGCAGAAAGTGTCTCTGTGGATCGGAATATGCGAGAATGGCTATCTTGTCGGCCCATTGTTTTACGAGAATCACTTGAATGGTGCTGCCTACCTGAGATTGATCAACCAAAAGATCTTCCCGGAACTCCGCCAGATTTATGGCAATCAATTCAATTGACTTTGGTGGATTCAGGACGGCGCACCAGCTCATAGACAGCTTGCTGTATGGGCAAAACTAAGAGAAACGTTTGACAATCGTATTGTCACGCTAAATCATGCAATTGAATGGTCCCAAGATCCCCTGACTTAACACCGTGCGATTATTTCTTATGGAGATATCTAAAGAATAAAGTGTATTCTACTCTACCACAAAGCATCAACCAGTTAAGGGATAATATCACACGTGAAGTCAATAGACTTAAGGAAAATCACAAGTTAATCAAAAAGTTGTTCAATCAATGTGCTCAAAGGCGCCACTGTGCCTGGAAAGAAATGGAAGAATGTGGAAGAAACGGTGCTTAGAAAATTAGAAAATAAATTTGTATTACCTATATGAAGAGATTTTTTGTTAAAAATGGATTTAAATATATTTGTTGATTTTAAACTTCCAAGTTTCAATATTTTACTTCCTTGCGCAAACATAATTTTGATAGCCTCCACTAAACCCATTAGTGTATCAATATCGTAAAAGGAAATTTAATGAAATTTCCAGAATCGACAGATAAATAGTTGTTAAATTTGTTTCTTTTGCCGCACTCAAAAATCTTCAATAGGTTTTGAGTTATACTAATTCAAATTACAGTTAACTTTTTTCTGAGACACCTTGTATAACTAGGGAAACCGGGTCTATTAATGGAGGTCTAAACTGTAACTGTATTGATAATGTACCCTGTTGTATAGGATTGGAGCACTCACCAATAGAAGTAGTACTCTTATCCTGATTTAGGTTAATATAATAAATATTTTTACTTTTTATAAATTGTTCATACGTAAGTCCAATACTCTTCCCACCTCCAATACACCCTATTCCGTTATATAACGAGTAAAATGCCCTTGAAGCAATTGGATCTGCATCGTCAGAATAGTCTAATTCAAATGATCTTTCAACTTCATTCCCGTTTATATAGATAGTGACATGATTCACATTATAAGGTTTAATTCAAAAGGTGATGCATCATAGCTACCAGAAAATGCCGAATCGTCAACCAATTACCATCCTCGTAGCTATTCCTCCCATGAAGATATTATCCACACTCTTCATTGATATTCCATTCACAATTGTAAAATTTTGCATGCGAACTTGTGTGATAGGGTAATTAGCGTTTGATGTAAGCAACCTATTTTCCATCTCCAAAGGAGTTGATGCTGAAAAGCGGATTTTTCTTAAGTAAAGGAAACTCTAATAATTCTATTTTAGCTTCAAAATCGATCTGGTTTCTAAATAGTGTAAATGAATGTGGTGCTCTGGATAACTTTATCTTTAGTGAGACTCCATTCATCAACAGCTTAAGAAATCAGCGTGTAGTTTTCCATATACATCAATTAGTTTTTTCTTCAATCTGTTATATTTCTTTTCTATACGTTCTTTACCTGAGTAATATCCTGCAGTGGAAAGAAATGTAGATTTTCTTCTTCAGTATCATTCAACAGGGTCTCTAAATATGTACGATAAGGGGATATTATTTCCAATAGAATTTACAGATGTTTCATTTAAATAAATGTCAACATTGCTGAATAAAGTTTGAAGAATATGATTTTCCGAACAAAATATTCTCGCCATCTTTAAGTTCTCTTCCATCTGCCTTCACAATTCTTGCTCTAATATAAAGATAAACCTCACTCGGATCTATCTAATACTGTCCGCTACCAGATACATAATATTCAACTGGGGAAGATTTGAAGAGATTTTTGTTAAGTGGCCAGTAAGACTGATAATATAATTGCTCTCAACGATGGAAGTTTGGGTCGGTGGAACGGTGAACAAATCGAGTTCTGTCTTCGAACAGATATAACTTGTTGGATGAAGAGCATTCATTTTTATACGGCTATGATTTACAGCCGATGATGACTTTATGAGAACATCTATGAAATGTGTCCTTGTTTATATTATGAAAAAAAAATCACCCCCTCCCTCTTCATGATCTATATTCAACTTTTTTCTCTTCTTCAACTTCTTACTCATCCACGCTTATTTATTACACCCATTCTTTCGGACTTCCTCTCATTAACATTCTAAGATTTTAACTTTCTTCTAATATATTGTCGAGTATCTTTAGTAATAGTACATATTTTTCGCCCTTTCCAGCTGATCTTTCAAAGCTTGCTTTGCGGTCTTTCGATGCCTGATATCCTGAACGGTATCGAAACCTGCGGAAATGGCCTTCTTTCCTAGAATGCGAGCACCATTCTCTAGGGAGGAGAATAGAGATCCAAGACCATGTCCTCTCTCAGCTCTTAATCCTTTAAACACGCGTGGGCCATTTAACATTTTTAATTATTTTAATGTCCTCTCCTAATGTGTAGTTTTATCACCAAATGACCGAGAACGAATGGAAGATTTTCCCCTTCAACCGTTCTCATCTAAATTGATCTTAATTCGTCACCAGAGCTTAGATTCAGATAGTGTGGATCATCAAAAGTTATACTGAATGACCCATCATTGAAAGGAAGGTGAATAATTCTCAGCAGCCTCGACTGGCTCTCACCTACTAACTGATAGTCTACAAGGTTAGAGTAAATATATATAGTATTTGATGTATAATTATTTACTTCCGTCATTTTCCGATAGACTATGAATGCGTGTGTAGGCTTAGTAATATTATAGATATTCCCTGTAAATTGAAACTCACAAAGCCCTACCTCATATTGACTGTTGTCTGTTATAATAGATTTGTGCAATTCAATTCTATAGTCAGACATGGTATTTTGAGGGTAAATATCCAGGGAGGATTATGGTGTAAATATAAGTTTTGAAATTGTGGATGCAACCGGTGATACGATCTATTTACACATTCCATTCGTTAAAATGCGTGAATCGACACTATTCGATTATATCATGGGATGATTCGAGACTGCATTCCAGTCTACTGACACAATTGAGTTTGGAACTTTCAATCTCGTAGTTCATATTTATAGGATTCCTGCAGTCCATGTTATAATTCCATCGAATGTTCGATTTGATCGATATAGAATATATAGAGGACATAGAAATTCTACAGGATGGGCCTTTGTTTCCGCAGTCCTCGCGAAAAAAATGAAGGAGAATGTTCTTTTAAAAAACTTTTGGCTGCTGACAATATCAAAAGAAGCTCAGGAGTTGGCAAGAAAATACTATCTCGTGTACGAAGAGGCTGTCATTGTAGATCATTTCTCCTTAATAGAACGCGAGCTTAGATGCAGGATCCTCGTTTTACGGCCACAGGGGATGAACGCAAGTTCAAATTACTTCATCGACCAACATATCCTGATAAATCAGCCCCACTCATATTCATTGATCTTGAGGATGAAACCTACTATCCAATTCGAAGCAATAGTGATACATACTCGTATATTAAAAACAAGACACTTCCTTTTAATCACGGTATGTGTTTTCTTGCTACACGTTCCATGACAACGTAACGGCCCATCTAAAAGAATGTGAAGGTGTGTGCAGTCAGTGTCTTGGGCATTGTGTTGGAGAAAGAAATCGAGATATCTTATGTAATGAGTGTAATCGAAGATTCTACAACCAGTCGTGTTTTAACACACAAAAAGCTACATAATTGTATGAAAATTTAGAGTTGCCGTAAATGTAATCGTATAATCATACATAGTGCAAACTGGACGAGACGACGCGAGTGTGAGAAATTGTTCTGTTCAAAATGTTATACTTACTATACATAAAGCGGATGGAGCCGAACATACGTGTTGGATGAATAGGTCGAAGAAGTCGGTGGCCAAGAAATGGAATACAATGTATTATGATATAGAAACCTATCAAAAGTAGAATCATTCATACTTTATCCATATATATTGGTTATGTAGATAATCTGTGAACTCTGTTTTGATAATTAAAATGAAACTTATGATGAATGTAAGAACTGTGGTCCACGAACAAAGATTTTTGAAAGAGATGGTGAAAACCCTCCTTGTAAACCCTATATAGAAGAGTTAATACGAATAAGAAGATCGAGAGAAAATGTGAAAACATATGTGATGGCACATAACAATGCCAAATTCGATGTCCAATTCATCTATGACGAGCTGCTTCAATATTTTAATCCTAAGCTCTTTACTTTAAACAATCCAATGAAGCGGGGACGAAAAATCTTTAAGCTAGAGCTCTTTCAGGACATACTTTTTAAGGATACACTCCTATTCATGCCATCATCGTTGAAAAAACTGCCAAAAACAATGGGTATCCCCGAAGTGGAGAAAGGTTATTTTCTTTACGATTTTCTTTCAGAGGAAACGTTGAATTATATTGGTCCGGTTCCAGGAAAAAAAGTATTTTAACCCTGTAGAAAATGAGCAATAAGGAAAAATTACATTTTGACAGTAATTTTTACCCGAATTTCCAGGATGGAGAATACATTATTCGTACAGAGTGTATTAAGTATTGCATTCAAGATGTTTCTATCTTTCGCCTGTGTTTTTCAGAAGTTTAGGTGTTCATTCATCAGGAGATTTAACATTGATCCTATGCAGTCTTGCATCACAATAGCCTCCTTGTGTTACAAGGTGTATAAAGATGTCTTCTTACCAGAAAATTCAATTGCAATTATATATAGGAAGAAATCAAAAGTTATGTTTGAAGAATATGTTAGAGGAATCCCAATTTTTGATGCAAGGAACTGTGGTGAGCGAAGTCTTTCTTTTGCTGGGAGATTATTTTACCCTGACAGATTTTCACCATCAGGAGGAGGAACCGTGTTTCTCTTTCATGGATGTCAGAAAGAGAACTGTAATCTCAAACAAGATGTTTCCATTGGTGGACGTGGGTCGTTGGACAGTTACTACCACCCAATAAAGAGTGATCGAATTCTCGGTAGTAAATATTAAATAATCATTCTCTGGCAATGTGAATTTGAAAACACGATGCAAACCATTTCAGGACGACGTGAGGTAGTTAATAAAACTTCCGCCGATGTAGTGAATGGTGTATTGAATGTGAGAAGTGCACTTTTTGGCGGCAGATGTAACCCATTTATACTATACTACCCACCAATCGAAGGTGTCAAAATACATTATGTCGATGTTTGCTCCTGATATCCGTACTGCATGAAAAAACAATCCATACCCCGTAGGATCAACTCGGCGTCGCGTATCTGTGCGAGAAATTCCGTCTATTCAAGAATTCACCAATGGTATGAATGAAACATATTTCGGTATCGTGAAAGTTGATGTTCTTCCTCCTAATGATCTGTATATTCCAGTTCTTCCTCAATCCACAGATGGTAAACTTACTTTCACACTATGTACTACATGCGCTTAGTATAACTCACGCGAGTGTCATCACTCAGAAAAGCAACGGATGATTTGCAGAGTGTACACCAACCACTCCGGAACTAAAACTTGTCTTGGTAAAGAAAGAAGTATATGATCAAGCAAATCTACGAGTTTGGGGAGTTTGAAAAGAGGGATAGTTTGTTCGCAGAGTATATAAAAGCATTTCTAGAAGAAAAAATAGAAGCTTCTGGATTCCTGAGAGGAGTGGTTGGAGAGTTTGAGAAAATGGAATATGTGAAGAGGGTGAATCAGTCTGAAGGGCTAAACATAAAAATAGACGACACCGAAATGAATCCTGGAAAGCGTTTTAGAGCAAAGCTCTGTCTAAACAGGTAAGGATTTATTCCTGGGGCTAGTTTTTTTCTTCAATATTATCACATTGTACAACGAATATGAAGTCAATAATTTCTAAAACTTGAAGCCCATAATGATAATAATAATAATAATAAAACTTGAAGTCAATAATGATAATAATAATGAAAACTTGAAGTCGAAAATAATAATAATAATAATGCAAGAAAGCCACCCTATTAATCCTGATCATATCTTCTTCCTTTTATAGTCTATGGGTAAAATTCGCTCAGAGGAATCGCGGTATGAAAACGGTCATCTGTGCTTCTGATCATAATTTAATCAAGCTGATCAGAAACCACGACTTCATTGTGGACTCTTTGGATGTGGTTGGCAATGCATACATCGCGAACGTGGAGAATGCTGAACATGTAGAAGTTGAGTCCCACGTAGCGAATCTTCCAATTGCAGCATTCACAACCGCCTATGCTCGAATCAAGCTCTATGGCTTCCTAGACTCGTTGAGTGAACGTTTGTTGTACTGTGACACAGACAGTGCCATCTTCATTGCTAGGAAAGATCACCCACAACCTCGACTTGAAGAATTCCCAGGTGATCTTACCGATGAAATCAAAGATGTGTACGGTGCCGAGGCGTATGGAGATTCATTCTGCTCTACGGGTCCCAAATCCTATTCGGTATGTATCCAAACGACGAGTGAGGTGAAGTATGTACTTCGTACTAAAGGATTAACCATTAACACTCAGGCGAAGGATATAATAACCTATGATGCTATGAAACGCCTAGTAGGAGCAGATGATGATAGTCACATCTCTGTACCATTTATTGGTTTCAGAGCCGAGGAATACAGTGGAGTGAAAATAGTGAGAGGGGAAAAGATTTTGAGAAAAACCTTTCGTAAACGGATTGAACTCCCAGGGAATTATCGAACCATGCCTTTCGGTTTCAAAGGGGATTTTACATGATATTTAAAAAGTTAATATCCAGTAAATCCCTGTCATCTATTATTAGCTCTTTATGTACATATATTTTTAATCATTAACAATATTTTCTGATTAATATGAATAAAATAAAGATGAAATAAAAAAATCCGTTTAATTATCAATGTTTTAATTTGTCTACAAAATAACTCATACCATTGTCTCGATCTTGTGAGAAGGAGAATTCAATCATCCTTGATTCTTCAATCTTAGTTTTCATCATATCAGTGAGCTGAAAGGAATACCATGAGAGAAAGCGAAATAACAGGGGGTTTGTGTCAAATATAGCGATATTCACTACTTTCTCACCATCATTAACCATGTTAGAATGCAATATGCAGAAAAACTTATCCACCCATCTATTGTGACGATCGGATAGTATTCCGACAAAGAAAACTGATCCATGAGCTCGTTTTTTCAGTTTTCACCGATGATTAAATCTTCTAAATCCATAAACTGGAGATGTTCAAGAACTTTTTTTTCGTCATTGTAGTTGAAAGGTGATTGGACTGACCCACTATACAGAAATTCAATCCGATCAATTGGGTGTTCATGAATAAGTCGACGAACAAGATCGAAGAAATCAACCGTAGATTAATAGTCGGATAGTATTCCGACAAAGAAAAACTGATCCATGAGCTCGTTTTTTCAGTTTTCACCGATGATTAAATCTTCTAAATCCATAAACTGGAGATGTTCAAGAACTTTTTTTTCGTCATTGTAGTTGAAAGGTGATTGGACTGACCCACTATACAGAAATTCAATCCGATCAATTGGGTGTTCATGAATAAGTCGACGAACAAGATCGAAGAAATCAACCGTAGATTAATAGTCTGGACTAAATTTATAATCCGATTCACGCACATCTTCGGTTGCGAAATATTTACCAAGTCTGGGTGTGATACGGTGTGGATCGAGGATCATCTTAGAGCGTGTGACATAGAGAGATGTTTAATAACAAATTATTTAAAGATGGCAACCAGACGGACCAATCAAAGAATTGTAAAAAGTTAAATGGCAACTCCACTGTTGACGGGCAGAAAAATACATGATAAATCAGCTCGATGCAGTCTTTATCTCCCCTCTACCGATTTTCTCCACTGTGTATGTGTGTGTGTGTGTGTGTGTGCACTAAATATCGCTTGTTTTTTCCTGCATTTAACCAAGGCTAGTAGTGACCAATGCTAGGGGGGAGTGAGGGGAGCCATTTTACTCCTAACCTAACCCAATGTATGTGTGTGTGTGTGTGTGTGTGTAGACGCTAATTCCTTATAAAGCTCCAGTGTGTATGTGTGTATATACCAATGCTAGCGGGGGGGGGATTTTACTCCTAACCTAACCCAATGTATGTGTGTGTAGACTAATTCCTTAGAAAGCTCCAGTATATATATATATATATATATATATATATATATATATATATATATATATATATATATATATATATATATATATATATATATGTATATATGTGTGTGTGTGTGGGTGTGTGGACTCTAATTCCTTAGAAAAAAGGTCACTGACCAAAGTATTGTGGGGGAGGGGAAGGGGGGAACACTTGGTATTCATCATAACGGGGTTGGTGGGTAGGAAGGGGGGGGGGAGGGTCAAGGAGACTCGTCATTTACTCCGCATTACTACTAAAGTTCACTACTTGAGTGGAGTGATTCAAAAGGAAATTGTAACGTTAATTCGAGACAAAATACTTTGAAGAGTAAACGAAGCGAATTATCTCCCTTTTATCATGGAATGCTCTCCTGAGTCACTCAGTCATAAAAATAAACTTTTCGTTATTTCGAGAATTAGGAATTGCAAACTCTCTGTCGCTGCTTATATTGCTGAACTTTTCCTGGGATTTATTGATGACAAGGATACATTTGGTAAGAGTCTGAGTGAAACCCTGCTGGGCCATCCGAAGAAACACAGCCTAAACATTACTGATTGTCGTGATCACTATTTTGAGAATGGTAGCAATATTATGCGGGTAAAAACGGAGTTCATACAAGAATTATGAATTTAAAACAGAAAACCATTGTCTCTCCCATGCAGTAGTCACAATCTTAATCTAGTTGTGGCAGATTGTGCCAAGTCATCACTGCTGTCCATTTCCTTTTTCAGTATTCTGCAAAGATTCTACAATCTCTTCAGCTCATCTGTGCAGCGCTGGACAATTATAAGAAAACATCCAAAACAATATACTGTTTTTTTTTTAAGTTAGGATCCCTTCTGGTGGCAATTTACTTTAAAACCTTTATCAATGACATGATGAGAGGCACGGATTGACAGCGCGAAGATGATGCGATACCAACTACCAGAGATATTGGTAGCATTGTCTGCATTACAAATATTTGCATTGGAGAAGATTGGGAGTCATATACCATGTCATGTGCTAAAAATGTTATATGATGAGCTGAAGAGCTGTCGCGCACCTTGATCTTTGTACAATGTTGTGTATAAGGTCAACCATATGAGCATGCTGCTCTAAGGACCAGATATTTCCCTGGAAACACGCAAAATAGAAATAGAAGGAGAATGGAAGTACATTGAAAACTTGCCTTTCCAGAGAAAGACACTTTCAATGTGAGAGTACTGAAGAAACAGTCCACTCCAAATGAGACTTTTAGTAGGGAGTTCTTTCTCCCATTAGTGGGCACAGCCCTGAGTAACCAGAGGGAAGTATTCTCAAAAATGAAAGCTGTTCATATCCTCAATACTTTTCTGTAACCAAAAGATAACACGAGACAGATGATAAAGAGTTGAAAGCTTTGAGAAAGGTGGAAGAACTTGGAGCGAGCCATGCACGACTTTAAAGCATAGGATTTAACATTGAAGACCGATTCTGCAGTGCATAGATTTCCTGGTCACGCCTCTTCCTCTACCAGTGACATCTTAATTTGCATACTCATTGAGAGACCTAGGAAATGTATAGTAATTTAAGCCTTACATCGTGTCCCCTCTTGAGTACTCCTACTACTGTTGACTCTGGTAAGAGGATCTTTTCAATTTCAAGATGATAAGAAAGGCCTACCTGAGGTTAACCGTATGACAGGAGATTCTCACACGATTCGACGGTTTTTTGAAAAGGACGGGATTGTGGTTAGCGCCTCCTCGTCCTTGGTCTTTCTTGGGCTGTCTGTGGGGGGACTCACACCTTTCGAGGGTGAAGGTGGTAGCGACCAAAATGACTTTAATTCTGTCTTTCTCATCCCACTCTTTCTTTAACCTTCTCTTTCTTTCTCCATACTCGCTCTGCTTTTCGTTTCGCTTCCCCCCTTTTTCTGAACCCTCCCTGAGCACCCACTGAGCCCTCCCATAACACCATTTCAGTCCTCTGGCAATCATTCAGGATAAGTAAGGGGGGAAAAAGATAGAAGGGAGGAGTAGAAAAAGAACAGAGGGGGAGGAAAAAAGGCATGCTAAAACTGACCCCCCAAACCGGAGCAAGGAAGGAGGGTTGGACCAGCTCCCATCTCCCGACTCGACTAGGGCTGAATGGACGAAAGCTGGTTGGCGACTAGCCTGCGGGATTAGCCGCCGTCCAAGAATATAAGTGATAAGAAGCTCTTAAAAAGGTGGCAAAATGGATACCTTGAAGGCATAAAGCCAAGGTAGTCTCAATTTAGTTTGAGATTACCGGGAGACCTGGGACCGGACCGACGTGCGGCTGCTCTAGGCAACAAGTGAAACAATTTACATGGGCCCCCCTGCCCCCCCCTAGCGGGCTGAGTGGTCGTATAATAGCCATTGAGCCGTCCGGTGACCTCAAATGAGTCCTCCCGAAAATGACTAGGGCAATGAGCCTTCCCGTAACCCTCAAATACCCATTGAGCCCCCCACCCTCCCCGTACTGCCCAATGAGTGCTCCCGTATACCCATTAGTCCTTCCCGTGGCACCCATTAGTCCCTCCCGTGATACCCATTAGTCCCTCCCGTGACACCCATTAGTCCCTCCCATGGCACCCATTAGTCCCTCCCGTGGCACCCATTAGTCCCTCCCCGGAACACAGCGCAGTGCTGGGTAGAGAACGTAGGGAAATGGGCGCCCCATCTAGCGTAGGCCCTCCTTGAATAACCCATTGAGACATCTTTGAACACCCATTAATCCCTTGGTGAAGACCTATTGAGCTCCCCCTTAACACCCATTGAATCACTCCCGGCCCAAGGCACTCTCTTTGGGCAATGAGCGCGTGGCGGTGGTCAACCCATCTAAGTTGGGTCCTCCATGAACACCAAATTGAACACTCACTGAACCCCCATTGAACCCTTCTTGAATAACTAAGGATTTTTCCCTGATATCGTCTTAAAGTTTTCCCCTCACTCTCCTGCTCTCCCTTTTCATCGTCCTCTCCCTTCCCCTTAAATCGTCTGACTAAATGGGGCGCACTAACGAGGATCAATAGACTCTCAGACTCCTTTACCACAAATATGAAAAAGACACCAAAAGACTTTGCATTTGCTGAAACGAAGCCAGCAAACATTTTATTAAAAAAAACAAACAAAAAAACAAAACAAACATTAGCGTTACAGTTTTGAGGGACTCTCGCAACCCCAGCTTTGGGAGGGGTCCACAAGATCTAATTGGCACGGTGTGAGGGAAGGGGCAAAGAAAGTGCCTGAGGATCCTAAGGTCTAATGAAATGTCGCTGTCCATGGTGAGATCTTGCATACATGGGCGCAGGAAGGAATACTGTCGACAAAAAGAGGAAGAGTAATCAACAAAATGAAAGATGAAGAGGGCTCTTATATTAAACCTTACCTACTCATCCATCATTCATCACCCTAGGACGTCGAATGTCATCATCGGCTTACGAAGGACTGCAATAAGCAAATAAGCATCAACTCGAATGGTGTGACTGAGAAGGAGCATGCGACCTCTCCTGAGGAAATCTAACAAATATGTATATATACTCAAAAATACGAATATTAGCCGCCCTGCCGGCAGGCCTACGATAATTCCAAGTAGAAGACCAGTTTATTAGTGTAGATAAATTATAGAATAAAGATTAGCAAAGGCCCGTAGATCCGTTCTATGGCTAGTCGTAAGAAAAGTGAGGACGGTAAGGAGGTATTTGGATAACTTTGGTAGTAGAAATCAAGTATCACAGTAATCTATGGTTTCTATTATGTGTTCTTTAATATGGGTGTTTTAATAATTAAATAGGTGTTTCTCCAATTTATTTGTAAACATGCTAAATGAAGTCATTTAAACTACATTAGCTGAAGAGAGTTTCAAGTTTAAACGATTTTATAAGTGAAAAAGCCCCTCAAAATATTCGTCTGATAACGTTTTAAGTTCAATTTATGATTATTTGTTCTCGTGTTATGTTTAGCGGGTTCAAATAGTGAATCAATGTCTATATCATCATAGACTTGGACGCGCTTTGCTCATCCAGTTTTCGGGTGGGTAGATCTTACACCTCTCACCTCATAGCCAATCACAGCACTGCTTTCTTTCCTCTCCTGCCTTCACAGCACAACACACACATACACACACTTTCTGTTCCAAGGAATCCTGCCCATGGGTATCTATACCCACATACCGCTGCCGCGCAACAGGTCCCTCTCCCCCGAGGTGACGAAGACTTCCCCCTGAGCGCTGTTTGTTGTCAAAAACATAATACTTCCTGGCACCTTCCCCCAAATAGGACCGGCTTCTGGGGCACTCGGACCAACCAGCGATTGTCATACTGACCTTATATAGATTTCATTATCCGGTCAGGGATCCTCCCAGTATCATGGGAGGATTGTCGCTGATTAACTAACTACCTTTAGCAATTGAACAAGAAGGCGTCGATATTCAGAGGCGAGCAATTTCCATTATTTAAGACGATTTGTCTCGTAGCTTCGGAATGAGCTTTGTCACTCTTCACTATATTCTTTTCAATGTAGTGATATCCTTTTGCAGATAAAGAGACCAGAACTGAGACATATATTCAAGCTAACAACCCTCAACTGATTCGAACAATTAAACTGCTTTTTTTTTTCTTTTATATTCAATGTTTTTCGGACTAAAATGGAGTGTTACATTTGCTTAATTAGATATTTTGGAAGCGATGTTTCGAAAATTTAAAATCGCTCGAAATTAATACACCGAGATCAGGTCTCCTGGCACATTTTTGAGAGCCAATGTGAATTTCATTAGACTTATTAAGGTAATTTAGAAATGGGTGGCTTCTCTCCCCATTTCCTTTACTTAAGGGGTAATTTTTTATTGGTTATAATTTCCGCACTTTTAAATGAATGATCACAACTGAATTCAAAATATTTACACTTTTAGAGAATTTGAAATGACATTGATAGCTTAAGTTACTTAGGCTGCGAGGAGAGAGAAACAAATTCATTCTCAAATGTCATTTTATCAGTTAAAAGTGGGGTACATTTTATTAAGAATTATGGTATTTTATTCTTGAAAATTAAATATTTAATTATTTGAATATCAGGCAATGGCTTCGCCACTCCTTCCTACGGGTGGGGGGGTGGGGGGGAAGCTTGCGCTTCGCTACTAAGATTAATATTTAAAATCTCAAAAAAATCAGCCATGGTTAAATTTTTATAAATTTCCTTAACTTCGCCAATTATAATAATTTTTAAAAGGAACTTTAAACTAAATTTCCCCCCTTTCAAAATATCACGTTGCTAAAATATAGTTATAGAAGAAGATATATAAAAATACATTTTCTGAACTTCACCATTTGTAATTGTTTGGGTTTTTAAAAATTCACAAAATTTCGATACTTATATTTATTTCTGAACTTCACCAATTTGTTTTTGGAAATTATAAAAGAATTATTAGGAATCTATTTGATAAAAAAACCATAAGTCATAACCAAATTAAGATGAAATTATTATTCAAATACTCAAAAAAATCACCTTCTTAAATTATGGAGTTAGTGATTTCTTCATAAGAATAAAAGAGAAGCGACAACCCCACCTCTCCTCCTTACAGGAAGAGCTTGCGCTTCGCAGGCAGACCTTCTCTCTGTGGCTTACGGCTTATTCAACATTGGCAACGGCCTTTTGGTCTTAAAATCTTTTTAAATTTACTAATACGTATCTCCTAATAATTTACCCTTAGGCTATTTTTTTTTTTGGGGGGGGGGGGACATCGATGCTTATTTTGTAGGCTTAAAGTCCCGAAAAAAACACTTTTATCGAAATTCTTTTTAAATGCGGAAAAATCAATCCTCACGATTTTCTTTTTCTCAATCTAAATTTGCTCTAATAATTTTATTTTGCTTTACTCTTTTTAAGGGCCAGGAGCTATTTCCTCCTGATAAAGATTAAAATTAAAAATATATTTATAAATAACTCTGATAAAACTTTCGAATATACGAACAAATAATATAAGCAGCAATGCCTAAATTTGAATTCATTTTCTGAACTTCACCAGTTATAATTCTTTTTTTTTTTTTAAATGACAAAACATTGAATAATCATATTTATTTTTTCTGAACTTCACTATTTTTTTTTCAAACTTTAAAGGAACTTTTAGAAATAACTTTGATAAAAACTTAAAATATGCCTCAGTCATAACTGAACTAGGAGAAAAAAATATCGATTATTATTCAAACCCTCAAAAATACCCTGTTCTTAAAATATAGTGTTATGGAGGATTAATAAAATGTTGAAAAGGCAAAAGATTTATTTTAAATAATTGTAAAATCAAGAATGTGCGGATTGCATTTTCAAGTTTTCGTTTCGAAATTCTTCGTTCATTATTCAAATTAAACCGACTTATTATATAATCATAATAATCAAGTTTATGTTTGCGGGCTGAACGAAACGTTATGAGACTCCAAGACTCAGCTACCGATAAGTAGTCTGCAGTTATGCCCCAAATTCCTCTATGGCAACTCTGGTAAGCGAGACACGCTTACCAGCTGTTTATTTTGGTATGAAAATGAAATAATTATCAAACGGCGCAGAAAAATATTTTAAATTTGAAAACCTTGAAAATCACTGTAATATTCTAATATAAATAAAAACGTTGGTGGGTCATTAGAAATTAGTGGTGAGGCAGTTCGTGACCCACGGGTCAATGGTTCGGCATCGCTGCAATAAACCGATCTAACAGCCCTAAAACGAACGGAGCTTTTCTCTTATTATGGCACAATTTCGTCTCCTCGAGTGAGTAGCTCTTCTGATGTCTGAACTGCCTTTCTTAAGCGCGGGAATCGAGGGATGGGATTATTTTTATGTTATATTTATTTGGCTGGTTTGGTGGGGCGAATAGGAGGAAAGTAAAAAAATAGGAAAAGTTAAAAAAAGCTAAATATTATTGAGTAAAAAGTGTTAAGGAAAGTAAAAGAAAGTAAAAGCTAAGGGCCATACAGGTGGGTAATGGGACAAGGAAAGTTTCATGCTGTGTCCATTTTTGCAAATTCTCTGTTCATGCACAATACCTCTTTCTTGAAAATACTTGACTGCTTGTTCGATATTTAGCAAGTTCGTACCTTCTCATTTTTTATGGGTGAAAACAATGCTTAAGCTTCCAAACAAAGCAAAGGATATGGTAAAACTAAAAAATGCCACAGGCTACTCACTCGAGTAACCGGTCATTTAAGAAAAATACCTAAGGAGTTACTCACTCGAGTAACCTGCCGTTCAGCCATCTGACTGATGGGACAAAATTGCGCCATAACAAGAGAAAAGATCCAAAAGAACTCTTTCAATTTCCTGTTTTACTCGTAATCCTCAATTTTTCCTTCGCAGAACATGTTTTTTTTCGCCTCTTTCGTAACAAGAGACAATATATACTAATTTCAGAGGAATTCGGCTGGAAAAGGCCATTATATCTCTAAAAAATATTAGGTTTTAAGCGACCTATCTCATTTTAAAGTTGTGATAGGTTCTGAAAGTCTTCGTTTTTCCTTTTCAGACACTGGTCCACGTTTCAAGGGTGGTCAACGATGACTTCCTTCCGAAGTCTTTTCAAGGAAACCTGCTACGAATGCCATTTCATTGTTTTTATCTCCCACCATCCCCTCCTGTCTACATCCGTTGATTATTGTGATCTTTTTTAATTGCAAAGGAGGTGTACCAGGCCATGGCCTCACTTGAGTTCACGCTTTGAGATCATCTTGAGGCATTGATGTATGCCAACCCAGAGTAACTATAGGTTTTTTACTGGGTTTCATTGCTTTTTCGTTATATTGCTTTTTTTCGCTTTAAATACTAGTTATTCCCCCTTTCCACGTCATCGCATACTAGTTTCACAATTCTGTAAATTCAAGACAAGATGTTTCATGTAACATCGTTATTTTCTGGTTTGAGTCTTTCGCTCGTTTCTCCCCGCTCAAGAAATGACTTCTCAGTCAAGTTTAGGAGAGGGAATGGATTTTGGCTTGAAATGGATATCTCCATATCGGGCTATTATTCGGGCCTCAACGAGGAGGAGGAAAGTCTCCACGTGAGCACGGATGTTCTTCTGTCGCGTGCACAAGTGGTGACTATGTAAGAGGAAAACTATTATCTCCGAATAAACATTCTTAAGAAAAAGCGTATTATCTTGTCTTCCGCGATTCTCTGATGATGACAAAACAGGAAAATCTTCCGCTATATTTTTCATCGCCCCTAACAATGCCTCATATATAGAGAATGATACCTTCTTTGAAAATTACCTATCATAAGATCCAATACATCCTATACATTTGCGATTTTAAAGTATTAGAACCCTCCTTTAGAAACGTGACCAAAATAGTCAAACACTCCACGAAACGTAAATAGGCTGCCCAGACGTCCAGCATTTTGCTGGACTGTCCGACATTTTACTGTTTTTAGATAATTTGTCCAGCAAAAATGACTACTCAATGCTGGACAATGTAAAGTCCAGCACTGGGAAATGCAGGTGGACATTCTGTCAAACAATCATAGATAATTATAGACTTGACAACATTTGGCAACGCCGCTTCGAATATCAGACTGTCGTGACTCAATCCGGAGTTAATTTGAGTCATTGACTCGCTCGGAGAGTCATTCCTTATTATTTCTTTCATTGAAATTCATTTGTCACTCAGTCATCGCGGGATTTCTCAACTAGTGTGACGTATCATATCAATTACCCTTTTGTTTTTAAGTTGGCTCCAAAAAGAAAGTGTTGCTTTAGTGAAGACTTAGTGAACGAATATCCTTTCATTAGAAGGACAAATACTGAGAGCGTGGTAAAATGTGACAAATGTTTTTCTAGCTACTCAATTGCAAGTGGAGGGAGACGTGATATTAAACGCCATTTGAACTCGGATAAGCATAAACGAGCTGATGTCTGTGCAACATCAAGCAGGTCGTTAGAATCATTTTTAATAGGTAAAACTTTCGATGAAGAGAAAAAAAGCACAGCAGTAGCAGAAGGAACTTGGGTTTACCATTCAATCAAACACAACCACTCATTTAGATCCACGGATTCCACTTCAAAACTAATAAGAAAATGCTTCGATAAAAAATTTGCTTGCGCTCAAACTAAAACCGCAGTCGTTTTATCTAATGTCTTTCAGCCTGATATTCTGCAGTCATTAAAAGATGATCTCTCACTTGCCAACTACGTAACACTTTACAGTGATTGTTCCAACCATGGCAATGTCAAAGTGTGTGTTTTATTGGTTAGGTATTTTTTGCCTACAAATGGAGTTAACATAAAAATAATAGAAGGAGCACCATTAGTTGGTGAGACATCTGAAATATTATTCAATTTGATACAGAAAATTTTAGATTCTCATAATTTGTCCAATAAAGTACAGGCCCTATGTGCTGATAATACAAATTTAAACTTTATGGGGGCATCAAGAGGTGGAAAATATAATGTCTTTTCTAGACTAGAGCAAGGTTTAGGTAAAAAAATAATTGGTGTCAATTGTCCTGCCCATGTTTTTAATAACGCCTTGAAAAGTGTATGTGATTATCTGCCTATTGATGTCGAAGTTGTAGTTGTAAAAATCTACTAATTCTTGTACATTTATACAGTCAGGGTAGAAGAACTATAAGATATCTGTGATTCTGTTGACGTGGAGTTTCAACAGATTTTAGGATACAGTAAGACCAGGTGGCTGGCTTTGAAGCTAGCCATTGAAAGAGTTCTTCGACTATTCAAACCTTTAAAAGTATATTTCTCGTCTCACAAACAATGTCCTACTATTCTAAGACAGTTTTTTGAAAATCCGTGTGCCGAGCCTTTTTTGTATTTTGTACACAATCAGAGTGCAGTATTCCATGATTGCATCCTAAAAGTGGAGTCTCAAAAGGCTTCTATGGTAGAGATTGCCTTTATTCTTAAAGACTTAAGGCTGAAATTGACTGAAAGAAAACGTGAATCATATTTGCCCTTAGCTGTGGATAAAATGCTGAAGGATTTAGAGAAAGAAGGAAATGATATAGAAAGATTTAAAGAAACTACTTTGACATTCTATAATTCATGTATAGAATATTTGAACCAATGGACTGTGCCTTTTGAAGAGATAGAAAATTTCAACTGGATTCTTCTTCGCAACTTAATCTTCTGGAGAGAAGTTAAAGAAGCACTTGAATTTATTCTTGCCAAGAGACCCAATTCCACAATAAATGATGATGGTCTTTTCGATGAAGTAATTTGTGTTAAGAATTTTGTTACATTAGAAAAAATTAAAGAGTGGATGATCGTGAAATTGAGGCTGACAGTAGATGGTTGGAAATATTTGCACATTTCAGAAGTCAGAATATTACATTTAAAAACATTTATCAGGTAGTAGAATTCTTTTTGAGTCTACCAGGATCAAATGCACCAACAAAGAGGGTATTTTCAATGATGAAAAACTACTGGGCAAAACGAAAAAAGCAGGTTAAATATAGATACTTTAAAAGCGGCACTAAAAGCGGTTCCGTCCAGCATTGGGTTAAAAAAAAATCTGGGCAGCCTACTCATGAACCAGAGAGGATAAATTTATATCCGCAGGGATCACCTTTGCCCCAGCATTAGTGAAATTTGCTCTTATTAACTTTGGGTTAAGCAAATTGACGAGCTTCAGAGTAAACATTTCTGTTTGCCGATCTCTCATCATTCAAGGCTACAACTAACTCCCAATTCTTCGTCTGTATTACTACTGAAATGGGACACATTCTTTCATTCTACTCTCTCCATTATCTTCATTTCGAGCAATTTATGCCGGTAGTAGAATCTACTCTTATGAAGAGTCAACGATGACTAATAGGTCCAGTAATGGCAGGACAGATTTAATTAATATTCTATAGCTAATGCGGTTAATCTCTTGCTAGATGGGAATATTTTGGGCTCCACCTTTACAAGGAGTTTTAGATATGGTCGGGTAGGTAGGTGCGTTGTGCTGTTCTTTCTCAAATTGACTTAACATAAGAGTAGTAATAGTAGTTTGGGCTTATTATTATAGGATAAATTCTTTTTTAAATTATATTTTATGATTATTATAACTTTTCCTAATGATGTCAAACAGTTAATTTCCTCTTTAAACCCGAGACTAACCAGGCAATACGCCTTCACCTTCAGTCATTTCATAACCTGCCACCTTGATTTCACTCATTCTACACAAGTCGGTTTCACTCAGTGGGATGCACTTGGTCCAATCGGTGATCACTCTCCTCTCCCACTTAAGTAAGGTCTCCCGGTATCCTACCACGTCTCTTGTGCACACTTCAACAACCATTTGCCAAATGTCGCCTCCACCATTTTCGCCATTTAGGTTCTTAAATATTTTTTTCAGAAAATGCGTCGCTGATTTTGAGAATAGAAAGGAAACGGCTGTAATCAAGCGAAAAGAATATTCACTCAACATAAAAGAAATGGCGGATATAAAAGTAAAAATAATAAGAAAGAGCATGACTGAAAATGGGTGGCTGGAGCAAATCACTTCAAAGCCTAAGTTCAGTGGCCACAGTCGGGTGTATTCACAGGCTACAAGAACGCATTGGTACAGAGAATCGGAGATGCAAATTTCTGAATTGGAGCCTCTTTGCCGAAAGGAGGAAAGCACACGCAAATCAACGTGACCATGATTACCTTTAGCCGATAAGGAGGAGTGGGGCGGAGCTGGGGATCTCCAGAGGGTCGAAACACCGGAGCTGGGGATCTCCAGAGGGTCGAAACACCGGAGCTGGCGATCTCCAGAGGGTCGAAACACCGAACTGAAAGGATTAAGGAGAACAAATGGAGATCTTGCTTGAGTGAAAAATATGCCAATCTTTTTCAGGTGGATAGGAATAGCAGGTTTAAAAAAAGGGCTAACCTTCCCACAAAGAGAGCAAACCTTCATAAAAAAAGGAGTACCCATCTTTAAAAAATGAGGACAAACCTTCGAAATAATTAGTACAAACCTTCACAAAAATTAGAATAAACTTTCGCAAAAGGTGAGTACAAAACTACAGAAATGAGCCCAAATACTCGCAAAAATAAGCAAAATCTTAGAAAAAGTAAGTACAAACCATCACAAAAAATTAGTACAAACCTTTAAAAATGAACACAAACTTTCAAAGAAACAAACACAAAAGTTAGCAAAAGAGTGTACAAACTTTCGCGAAAATGAGCACAAACCTTCGTTCAAATGAGTACAAACGTTTCTCCAAATGAGTGCCCAATTGCGAAAGTTGAGCGCGCAAACAAACAAAAATGTATTTTTCTTAAAAAAAGCAAATCCTCGAAAACAATTAGCACAAACATTAAAAACTGAATAAATTTCGCAAGCAAGGACACAAACCTTCACAAAAAGTTAGTACAAACTTACACAAGACGAATCCAAATCCTTCCCTTTCCGAGCGTTGTATCGCAACCAGTCCGTGAACAAGAGCAAGGATCCAGCGTGACACAAAATTGGGCTGCAAAAAGGTCGAACGAAATATTCTGGGGCCGTGGAAGCTTTGGAAGCTTTGGAAGCAGAGGCTTGGCGACAAATCGACAAAGAAGGTATTCTCCAGGGTGGCGTTCTGGGCAGAAGCAAAGGGGCTATCGCTCCTAGAGCTACTTCAAGCTCTTGAAAAAGTTTCCTTGCCCTAAAGCCAAAGCGTTTAAGGTAGGAATGACGTCTCTCGGTGCCATAGGCACAATCAGGATGGGCCGCGGGTGCAATGGCACCCTTTGGTGATTGAGGGAGACGCTGGGCATGCGTGTACAAGCGCGTGCCGCACTGAATAGTGCACAGAGCAAGTAACATCTGCTTGGAAATGGTGCGAATCCATCACCGGCTTGGGAAGGAGACATGAATTATGGCAGTAAGTCATTAACGTAGTCTTAGACAATGAAAACCGAAACCAATGCACGCACGTTGGAGTCGATAGTCCAGAGTTGGCATCTGAGGCGCACCATACAGATCGAAAGGTCGTCCACGAAGAGCATAGCGAGAACATCTTGCGACAGCCGCGAGGTGATACTGTTGATGCCCATGGCAGTTCCTTGGTTGGCACCCTCTTTCTGCTCCATTGGACCGGAGAGGGCTCTCCACCCCACCAGTACATGTAATCGACGATCTCGCAGAAATAAAAATTCAGAGGCGTCCAATCGCAACCCATTTGGTGAGAGTCTTTATGATAACGTATCGCCCCTGCGGTAACATAGGCCTTCTCCATTACGAAAAACATCGTGTTGTATTGTTGTTTACAAAGAAGTTCTCACAAATATAATTTTTTCATTGGTGCAGATCTTCCGACGTAAAGTGGAACTTGCGGAAATCGCACTGTACAGAAGACAGTTGGCCTCCGCTGTCCAGGAAAACGCCTAATCTAATATTTACATAATTCTCCATCAACTTTCACACGCCAGAGTTTACAGGAATTGGGCGAAAACTAGCCGGGGTAGAGTGATTTATCCCCGTTTTACGATTCCCAAAGGGGATTTCAAATACGAAACCTATACTGGGTTCGGATTTAGTTATTTTATGTCTAAGGAATACTGAGTCATTATTGGAAAAAATAGGACAAATTTAATTTCATTTGGTAGGTATTTTCTAGAAGTATAAGAAATATTATCAGGAAATGTGAGAACTTTAGCTTGCTATCTATTCCCGCTGTTACTACTATAATAAACTCAAACGACATAAACTCGATCTTAATCGGGTAACTTTAATAGCTCCTTAGAAAAATCCAAACACATTATCAATATTAAGGATGTTGAAATTAGAAAAATAGCGGAAGCATTTTACATTTTGAAAGATAATTCCTCTGTAGAAAATAAAACCTTTTATTATCTAAGCCTTTTAAATTTTAATATTATTATTATTAACAATTTCCAAGGGGATCGACAAGTCCGCTGGGTAACATTTGGTCAGTGTGCGTCGCTGCACAGGTACAAACACCAACCTTCAACGCACCCAAGGTGGAGACGTGAAAAGTTCGAAAACCCGTGATGGGATTGACTGGGGCTGCTAGACGTGGGATATAACACCCAACCCCTTTTCTTCTTTTGTCATTGGTCAAAAACTTTGGTATTCTCGGAAGTTGGAGAATTTTCCTAATTTGTCAAGATTTCGAATTACATCCCCTCTAGAAATTCTCGCCTGACTTTTGGGTTGGGGTGGAAGATATTAATAATGATAGCACCACTCTGACCGGCGTAGAGGTTGCCATCCAACCATTTTTTCTGCGGTAGCTAAATCTCTGTGGTGGAGGCGCACCTTCCTCCTGTGCTCTCCCAAGGGTCCTTTCATGATTCTTCTAATGGAGAGGGCGTTTCCCCACATCCATTATATACTGGTTCGGCGGTTTACCCCGTAACCCATTTCGTAGAGTAGACTTCGAGCGACACTCCACTTGTGACGAGTTCCTTTATTCTTTATTCGGGATGCCTAAAGACCATGGTGACGGTTCGGATGCGTCGTTTACCCACCCCGCGCGATGGGGGACAGCTAAACCACCTCAGCTTCCTTAGAGGAGTAAGAGGATTTGTTGCCCCCTCTGTATTTCCTACACACCTCGTAGATCCAAGGATCATAACACTGATGGGAGCCGACATGTCTAGTGACTCCTTTATCCCAATGTAGATAGGTTGGCATTCCATACCCCAGACTTTTGTGATGAACCATAGGCCCTATGAGTCCTCGATCGTGATACCCGACACCTTCGGCCCGGGGAAAGGCTAGTTGGAAGACCGCCCTGAGGTGGAGATGATCTCGGAGGTGCCCCCGCCCTAGATGGTAGGATCCTCCTTGATGGAGTATCTTGGCTCGGTGCCAGACACCAAATCTTAGTCCGCCAACGTGCAAGGTCATCCTGAGGCGGCACGGGCCCACAAAGACTCATAAGGAGAGGAGGGACTCCCTACCTCGCTTGGTGCCCCCCTGCTTTTCAAGATTTTTTTTTTAATTTCGTCGAAAGAATCTGCTGAGGTTGTTCCGACTGGCCTCCCTTCATGAGAGAAAGGGAGAGAAAAGTAGGGTCAGTCGCAGCACTCCTCTTTTAAAAAGAAAAGGAGATAGAAGAAGATCTCAAAGAAGACTCAAGTTTCCTCTCCCCCCGGCGAAGTTTCGAGTAAGGAGGGATCCGCTGTCGTTTCGGCAAATGACTAGGTTGGGAACACAGACAAACACCATAGTGTCAAGTATGGTAGGTGGAGATCGATTACGTCGGAGAATCTCATTTAAAGTGTAGCTGGCGTATTTTATCCGGCTGCCTTCAAACGCTTCTTAGGTATTCGCACCACTGATAGCAATATTTTGACCAAAGGCCGCATGTTCAATCAGAGGATCGCATTAGTCTGTTTGACTGGCATAGAACCAAAGGTCTCCCGTTTCTCGCACGGAAGCCTTCCAGCGAATACGGCAGACTCTTCCGAGGCGGCCATTATTGGTGTTCTTCAGTGAAACTGTAATCTATCATTAATTTCGTAAAACGGTTGGTTTATGCAATGCAACTCGTGGTCTACTCTTTAGAAGACATCACCAGAAGGCTAGCAGACCAAGGAGAGGTTAAGGTCGAACGTGTGATGAGAAAACACGGGAAATAGGCTTGAGAATCACCCCTACACTTTTCATCACGCTCGATCATGACAGAAACCGGTTGGTTTCTCTACCACATCAATGAATTCGTGTCACTGGCGTGTAAGTGTTATTACTGATCCTGCTTAGATCATATGAATCGTTCGTATAGACACACAAAGTCGGGTTTAGCCAAAGTCTGCACAAATTCCTCCAAGCCTCCAGTACGGTCGATTCCGCGCCCATTCAGAACCCTTCTGCACGGTTTATCTTCCCCGGCCACTTCCCTAGTAGAGCAGGAACCTCAAAGGGATCACACCACGGCTCAGATAAACCAGGGCTCCCTAGTCCCTCTGTGTGACCGCTTACCATAATTCGTTATACTCACCGGAGGCTAACCCCCGAAGGTTGGCGTGAGGCCGTCCTCGGTGAATCCTAAGGCTGTCCTCCTTTGGAGGACAGATTCGGAACTTACGCCCCCCCAAGGCCGGACCGAGCAACTTGAAAATATGCGACCCTTCAAAAAGGATACCTTTGACTTTGAAGCCGCCACGTCTACCAAAGGTTGCGAGGCAGAAGGAGCAAAAGATGCATGGTGAGCCCAAACTCTCCCAACAAGGCCTCGAATGCGACAGTATTTAGCGCCTTGTACGGTCATTCATGTTAGGGTCGTCTCGAAAAGGAGCCCGGCATCCCCTCCAAGATAGGCCTGGAGGGCATATACTTTCTAAGCAATTGCCGTGGATTCTGGGGCAACCTGGCACGTGTCATATGCCCATTTTACAAGGGTATAAGTGTTTTGCTACCCTACCACCACGGTAAAGGGTCGGGCAGGAGGATACGTGATTCACACTCGACATTGTGTCTCCATTCGTCAATTTGATATTAATACCTTTCAGGCAAGGGCAGTACAATTACACCTGGATAGAAGGTATACTCTTATTTGTGCGTACATTCCGCCGTCAGCGACACTTTAGAAGCGGGAGAATTCCACCGAGTCGTAACACGGTTGCTGATGTCTTAGATCCGGCTCTAAGATTTGAACGGTAGGCACCCCACCTGGTTGCACTACATGATTAATCTCAGGTGTCAGTTCCTTCCAGACCTGATCAACGAGCTGGAGTTAAGTGTCCAAAATGTAGATGAGTTTACACATCACTGCTCGATAACCGCTTCTTTCCCTTTTTCTTTTTAAAAGAGGAGTGCTGCGACTGACCCTACTTTTCTCTCTCTTTCTCTCTCAGGAAGGGAGGATAGACGGAACAACCTCAGCAGATTCTTTCTTCAAAATTAAGAAAATCTTGAGCAGCAGGGGGGCACCAAGCGAGGTAGGGAGTCCCTCCTCTCCCTATGAGTCTTTGTGGGCCTATGGTTCATCACAAAAGTCTGGGGTATGGAATGCCAACCTATGTACATTGGGATAAAGGGGTCACTAGACATGTCGGCTCCCATCAGTGTCACGATCCTCAGATCTACGAGGTTCGTAGGAAGTGCGGAGGGGCAACAAATCCTCTTACTCCTCTAAGGAAGCTAAGGTGGTTTAACTGTCCCCCATCGCGCGGGGTGGGGGAACGACGCATCCGAACCGTCACCGTGGTCTTTAGGCATCCCGAATAAAGAATAAAGGAACTCGTCACAAGTGGAGTGTCGCCCGAAGTCTACTCTACGAAATGGGTTACGGAGGAAACCGCTGAACCAGTATATAATGGATGTGGGGTACGCCCTCTCCGTTAGAAGAATCATGCAAGGATCCTTAAGAGAGCACAGGGGAAAGGTGCTCCTCCATCACAGAGATTGAGCTACCGCAGAAAAAATGGTTGGATGGCAACCTCTACGCCGGTCAGAGTGGTGCTATCATTATTAATATCGTCCACCCCAACCCAAAAATCAGGCGAGAATTTCTAGAGGGGATGTAATTCGAAATCTTGACAAATTAGGAAAATTCTCCAACTTCCGAGAATACCAAAGTTTTTGACCAATAACAAAAGAAGAAAAGGGGTTGGGTGTTATATCCCACGTCTAGCAGCCCCAGTCAATCCCATCACGGGTTTTCGAACTTTTCACGTCTCCACCTTGGGTGCGTTGAAGGTTGGTGTTTGTACCTGTGCAGCGACGCACACTGACCAAATGTTACCCAGCGGACTTGTCGATCCCCTTGGAAATTGTTAATAATAATAATATTAAAATTTAAAAGGCTTAGATAATAAAAGGTTTTATTTTCTACAGAGGAATTATCTTTCAAAATGTAAAATGCTTCCGCTATTTTTCTAATTTCAACATCCTTAATATTGATAATGTGTTTGGATTTTTCTAAGGAGCTATTAAAGTTACCCGATTAAGATCGAGTTTATGTCGTTTGAGTTTATTATAGTAGTAACAGCGGGAATAGATAGCAAGCTAAAGTTCTCACATTTCCTGATAATATTTCTTATACTTCTAGAAAATACCTACCAAATGAAATTAAATTTGTCCTATTTTTTCCAATAATGACTCAGTATTCCTTAGACATAAAATAACTAAATCCGAACCCAGTATAGGTTTCGTATTTGAAATCCCCTTTGGGAATCGTAAAACGGGGATAAATCACTCTACCCCGGCTAGTTTTCGCCCAATTCCTGTAAACTCTGGCGTGTGAAAGTTGATGGAGAATTATGTAAATATTAGATTAGGCGTTTTCCTGGACAGCGGAGGCCAACTGTCTTCTGTACAGTGCGATTTCCGCAAGTTCCACTTTACGTCGGAAGATCTGCACCAATGAAAAAATTATATTTGTGAGAACTTCTTTGTAAACAACAATACAACACGATGTTTTTCGTAATGGAGAAGGCCTATGTTACCGCAGGGGCGATACGTTATCATAAAGACTCTCACCAAATGGGTTGCGATTGGACGCCTCTGAATTTTTATTTCTGCGAGATCGTCGATTACATGTACTGGTGGGGTGGAGAGCCCTCTCCGGTCCAATGGAGCAGAAAGAGGGTGCCAACCAAGGAACTGTCATGGGCATCAACAGTATCACCTCGCGGCTGTCGCAAGATGTTCTAACTATGCTCTTCGTGGACGACCTTTCGATCTGTATGGTGCGCCTCAGATGCCAACTCTGGACTATCGACTCCAACGTGCGTGCATTGGTTTCGGTTTTCATTGTCTAAGACTACGTTGATGACTTACTGCCATAATTCATGTCTCCTTCCCAAGCCGGTGATGGATTCGCACCATTTCCAAGCAGATGTTACTTGCTCTGTGCACTATTCAGTGCGGCACGCGCTTGTACACGCATGCCCAGCGTCTCCCTCAATCACCAAAGGGTGCCATTGCACCCGCGGCCCATCCTGATTGTGCCTATGGCACCGAGAGACGTCATTCCTACCTTAAACGCTTTGGCTTTAGGGCAAGGAAACCTTTTCAAGAGCTTGAAGTAGCTCTAGGAGCGATAGCCCCTTTGCTTCTGCCCAGAACGCCACCCTGGAGAATACCTTCTTTGTCGATTTGTCACCAAGCCTCTGCTTCCAAAGCTTCCAAAGCTTCCACGGCCCCGGAATATTTCGTTCGACCTTTTTGCAGCCCAATTTTGTGTCACGCTGGATCCTTGCTCTTGTTCACGGACTGGTTGCTATACACCGCTCGGAAACGGAGAAAACGCGCCGTGCCCGGTTCTTGATCTCCGCGCGCGTTACGTCCCGGTACCGTGACGAGTGGGATCATTGCTGCTTGTTCCTTGTAATCGGGACAGATTCCTGCACACAAACTTGTGGACTATTTGACATCTTCGATGAGGCTGGCCTTCTTCAATTTATTTGACTCTCTTTGGTGTTGGTCGCATTCTCCTGCGCCATGGAGAGGAGGCCCTTCCCTCGACGCCAGAGCGTCCTTCCTTCTCCTTCTTGCTTTTGTTTTGTTTCTTGTCTTTTCTTTTTTTTGCCCTCGTTTGTCTTGGATTATTTTTGTTTAGTGCTTTTATTGATTTATCTTGATTCTAATAAGCCTAGGATTTGGTTGAAATTAATGCGGCGCCTTTTGTGCTATTGGAGGCATTCGCCCGATTAGCGCTATTGAAATTGTTGTTTATAGCCCCCCGGTGAGAGATGGCAACTCTGCACTCTAGGGCCAGGTGAGGGTGGAGTGAATGTTGTGGGAATTTTATAGCCCCCCTTCCAAAGTGCTAGCAGCCCATGTAACAGCTAGGAGGTGGAGGTTCTATTGCCACTTAACCTCACGTGGGATACATTCAAGTGAGGCAGGCGTGGCTTATCCACTTGGAAATGGCGTCACCACTCTACAATTATTTTTATCTTTTCCTACAGGGCGGTTAGAGCATAAAGAGGAGTTTTGCCTGCTGGAGATTCTATTGGAAAAGATAAAACTCAATTTTGTGAAGGTTTGTGCTTATTTCACGAAGGTCTGTGCTCATTTTGAGAAGGAGTACTACTTATTTTTTTATGGTTTCGTCTAATTTGAGGAAAGGATTGTACTTATTTTTTTGAACGTTTGTGCTAATTGAAAAAAATATTTGTACTGATTTTGAGGATGTTTGTGCTCATTTTACGTTTGTTTATTCTTGTTTTTTTTCGTAGCTTATGTTAATCTTGTAAAAGTTTGTAGTCATTTTTGTAAACGTTTGTGCTCCCTTTTGTGAAGATTTCTGTTCATTTTGGGGAAGGCTGGTCTTCAATTTTGTGATCATTTTCGCGAAAATGCGCTTATATATGCGAAAGTTTGAGCTCATTTTTGCGAAGGATTTGGATTCGTCTTGGGTAAGTTTGTACTCACTTTTTGTGAAGGTTTGTGTCCTTACTTGCGAAATTTATTCATTTTTTAATGTTTGTGCTCATTTTTGCGAAGGATTTGGATTCGTCTTGGGTAAGTTTGTACTCACTTTTGGTGAAGGTTTATGCTAATTTTAGTGAAAGATTGTACTAATTATTTCGAAGGTTTGTCCTCATTTTTTTAAGATGGGTAGTCCTTTTTTTGTGAAGGTTAGCCCTTTTTTTAAACCTGCTATTCCTATCCACCTGAAAAAGATTGGCATATTTTTCACTCAAGCAAGATCTCCATTTGTTCTCCTTAATCCTTTCAGTTCGGTGTTTCGACCCTCTGGAGATCCCCAGCTCCGGTGTTTCGACCCTCTGGAGATCCCCAGCTCCCGTGTTTCGACCCCCTGGAGCTCCTCAGCTCCGCCCCACTCCTCCTTATCCGCTAAAGGTAATCATGGTGACGTTGATTTGCGTGTGCTTTCCTCCTTTCGGCAATGAGGCTCCAATTCGGAAATTTGCATCTCCGATTCTCTGTATCAATGCGTTCTTGTAGCCTGTGAATACACCCGACTGTGGCCACTGAACTTAGGCTTTGAAGTGATTTGCTCCAGCCACCCATTTTCAGTCATGCTCTTTCTTATTATTTTTACTTTTATATCCGCCATTTCTTTTATGTTGAGTGAATATTCTTTTCGCTTGATTACAGCCGTTTCCTTTCTATTCTCAAAATCCGCAACGCATTTTCTGAAAAAAATCTTTAAGAAAATAAATGGCGAAAATGGTGGAGACGACATTTGGCAAATGGTTGTTGAAGTGTGCACAAGATACGTGGTGGGATACCGGCAGACCTTACTTAAGTGGGAGAGGAGAGTGATCACCGATTAGACCAAGTGCATCCCACTGAGTGAAACCGACTTGTGTAGAATGAGTGAAATCAAGGTGGCAGGTTATGAAATGACTGAAGGTGAAGGCGTATTCCCTGGTTAGTCTCGGGTTTAAAGAGGAAATTAACTGTTTGACATCATTAGGAAAAGTTATAATAATCATAAAATATAATTTAAAAAAGAATTTATCCTATAATAATAAGCCCAAACTACTATTACTACTCTTATGTTAAGTCAATTTGAGAAAGAACAGCACAACGCACCTACCTACCCGACCATATCTAAAACTCCTTGTAAAGGTGGAGCCCAAAATATTCCCATCTAGCAAGAGATTAACCGCATTAGCTATAGAATATTAATTAAATCTGTCCTGCCATTACTGGACCTATTAGTCATCGTTGACTCTTCATAAAAGTAGATTCTACTACCGGCATAAATTGCTCGAAATGAAGATAATGGAGGGAGTAGAATGAAAGAATGTGTCCCATTTCAGTAGTAATACAGACAAAGAATTGGGAGTTAGTTGTAGCCTTGAATGATGAGAGATCGGCAAACAGAAATGTTTACTCTGAAGCTCGTCAATTTGCTTAACCCAAAGTTAATAAGAGCAAATTTCACGAATGCTGGAGCAAAGGTGATCCTTGTGGATATAAATTATCCTCTCTGGTTCATGAGTAGGCTGCCCAGATTTTTTTTAACCCAATGCTGGACGGAACCATCTGCATATATATATTTTATATATGTATATATATATATATATATATATATATATATATATATATATATATATATATATATATATATATATATATATATATATATATGTATATATATATATATATATATATATATATATATATATATATATATATATATATATATATATATATATATATATATATAAAAAGATAAGTAATTTTAGTAGCAAACGAACTTTAATTATTAATAAGTCAATATTCACTTACCTAATTTGGTCTATAATTGTACTTGGCATTTGAATGGATCTTTTCAAGGAGGTATATATTTGAGCTTAGGTAATCAGAAAATGGAAAACAATTGAGTATTTGAATGTTAAAATTGATTTGACCCGTGGTATACACAGAATTCCAATGCATGTGATAAATAAGGTTGTAAAATGGAAATTAGCCTTAACGGAAGAACATCTCGAATAGAATGTCATAACATAAAATTAAATGGCAAATTTCAACCCACACACACCAACTTGTTACAAAAGTCAACATAGCAACAAAACGCAGTGGCCACTGATAGTTTTTTTTTCCGCGCGTACTCGGATCGGAACAATATCTCGAAGTTAGAAGACCAGCGCTCTTCATTGGGCTAGCGAGACAAAATGAAAGCTTAAACCGTCGAAGAAGTTTGGAACCGCATTAAATCGTATTGGAGCCTACATGAGGGTGTATTGTAGCATAAAATGAAGAGTAGCTTGGTCGATTTATGGTCTTGTTCAAATATTTGCGATCTATTTGAGTTTTCTGATTATCTCAGTCTAGCTCACTTTATGTTGTCACTCTGGTAAAGTTTGCCAACTTATTCTAAATTGCTTATCGCATTACATTAGGGTAAATGGACTTGATAAATCATCACTTCACTAACTCTATAGTTTAAGAAGGGGAGTTTTTGAGTATTGGAATAATAATTTCATCTTAGTTTAGTTATGACACTTTTTTTATCGAAGTTATTTCTAATAATTTTTTTAAATATCAACCAGACAATGGTTTCGCCCCCTCCCCCCTCCCTACGAGGGAAGCTTGCGCTTCGCTACTAAGATTAAAATCTAAAAAAAAGCAGCCATGGTTAATTTTTATAAATTTTCTGAACTTCGCCAATTATAATAATTTTAAAAAGTAACTTTAAACTAAATTTCCCCCTTAAATTATATAGTTATAATAATTTTTAGAGTTGTCTCTATCATTAGTTTGATTTTCTTTTCTTTTTCCATTTTTCCTGGTGATCTCTTCAGTTCCATTGTTTTTTGAAGTTGCTACAGCTACTTGAGAATGGAAATTTACAGTCGTATCTCAGGTTTCATATATGGTATTTGTCGTGATGTGACGAATATCGCCACTTATAAAATCTTTTTTCTATCCTTTTGAGGATTTTTTCGTTGTTCCATTCATCGGGGAAATCGTTGCGTTTGGTCATAAGCATATTTAAGTTTATCGCATCTTCTGTAAATTCTTCTTTGTCTTCTGTAAAATCTTTTTCGTTTTCTGTACTTTCTTCGTTGTTTTCTTCGGTGTTTGGTTGGATAACGGGTTTTTATTTCTTGATCTGTTTACAGGATCGCGGTTCGGTGCTTTCATCTTTCTCCTCGTTTTTGTCTTCGTCTATGCTTTATTCGCTATCTCTCTTTGTTTATTCTTCTTCTCTTTCCTTTTGGTTTTGTTGTTATTTTCCTGATATTTTGAAAAGATTTATCCACATTTTAATCTAACGCTAATCTTTGTAAACCTTTGAAAAATTGGCTCCTTGTTCACCTTAAAAGCCCCTACTCCTGACATCACGGGTTCCGGAGTAGTATATAAATATACTCCTCCCAAATGTTCTCTGGGGACGTACATTGGATGTACGAAACACCTCAAGTCTCGCCTTGATGCTTACCGGGGGATCAGCTACATGACAGGAATTGCTCTATCTGCTAAGGAAACTCTTGTTATCCTATCTCATTCCCATTCATGTAAAATCCCTATAGATTATAATTAATTTAAAATATTCTCTCCAACAAAATCTTAATATGACCTCATAATTGAGTCCCTATTAATTAAACACAATAGGCCTCAGTTAAATAAAGACTCTACTTCCACACCTTTATACATGCTTAATTTAAAATACAGACGCTCTCTTATTTAACTAGAGGCCAGTAATTAATTACCTCTAAAACAACCAACTAGCTAACACTATTTTTTCTCTACCAACCAATTACATAGAATGAAAAAAAAATAATACTAAATCACATCTTTACGAGTAACAAATTTTCAAATTTCATTGAGTCATCTCAGAGCTTTCTCCGTGTCGTAGAATTCCCCCTCCTTTTTGTTCTATCTCTAAGAGTGCTAAGAGTGTCTAATATATTGATATTATAAGAATATCTTAAAGAACAGAGCCGTTCTGAAACACGTAAGGATATATAAGAGAAACGCAAAATAATCCCAAAATAAACTTATATTTTACCTTTATCAATTGAATACATAACCTCTAAACATTAATTACAGCAATACTCTGAATATTATCCTAAACAAGAATTAATTAAATTAGTTTACCCACAAAAAATGGTTAACGTTTTCTCTACACACAACAATAATACAAGAATTAGGCTTACGGACTCATGTGGAGTTTAAAGGCCTCAGAAATGTTATTTACTCTCGACGCGTGCCGCCGGCCAGATGTAGATGAGCGAGATCACATGGTTGTTTTGGCGAGGGTGGCAGCTGGGGGGTCCACACGTTCTTCCGGGGCAGGGGGGTTGTTCTAGGACGAGAACCAATGCGGTGCTTTATGCAACACCTAGGCAGTCGTGGTCTCTCTAGAGAGTGAGTCGAACTTAGTTCTTAAATCAAGTTAACTTGGAGTACGGTGTGACCACCGAGTAACGAGCTCGAGGAGGAGCTTTTCTCCTTCGTTATTTATTTCCTTATGGACGAGGACTGAACTCGGGAAGGGGCTTGTTCAAGGGCGAGGATAACGGAGGAGGGTTTCCCTGGCGAGAATAAGTTACTTAAAGTTCGGTTTGATAACCGGGAACTAGCTCGAGGATGAACTTTTTCTTAGTTCCAGTCTTCTTCAAGGGCGAGTATATCGGAGGGGGATTTCTCTGACGAGAACAAGTTGAACTTGGTTCCTCACCAAGTTAACTAAGAGTTCGGTGTGGCCACCGAATAACGGGCTCGAGGGGGGAGCCTTTTCCTTCTTCTTTTCTTAATTCCTCAAGGACGAGGAATACCCCTGGTGTTTAAGGTGCACCAGGATATGAGGAGTCTCTCTGGCGAGAGTAAGTTGAACTTACCAAAGTTAACTTATCGTTTGGTTTAAAAAACAGGGACTTAGCTCGAGGATGAGCTTCTTCTTAGCCCCTTAAGGTAGGTAGCCCTGCCTCTCTTGCAGGGTACTTCTTGGTCTGGCGAGCCAAGTACACTACCTCTCCAGTCTCGGTAGTTCGGTTTAATCCGAAGACTTCGTCACCTAGAGACTGACGTATACTACCCCGATTTTCCTCAGAGTTCATCATTTATACCTCGTCACCCCACTGGGGGAGTGATAAGGGGGAGAAGGGCTTGAGGACGGCCCCAGGAGAGTTCTTTTTCCAAACGGTTTTTCACACGAAGTCAAACATCGGCTCCTCGTTAGCCTTCGAGATTGGGAGAAACACGTCTCCAATTTCTTATTTGACGTGAAACTGGATCTCACTCTCCTGAAGAAGATCTTACATTTTGACCTTTAGGGTCTTTCGTGGCACCAGGTTGTTCCATATTGCGGTTAAGCACTGAACCAGCCGATGCCTTCGACGGATGTCTTTGCGGTAACCGCCTTGTGACTGCACCACGAGTGAACGGGGATGGGGGGAAGTGACCATTTCCCTACACTCCGAATCAAGTAATATTTGATACTGTGCTGTATTTATTGTGTGCACCTCTTGTTCCACTTCTATTTCTATTAATTTCGCATGTATTTATTTTGTATTTTTAATTTTTGCTTAAACTACAGAAATTTGTCCTTCATATTGAATTTTTCAGTGATTTTTCTTGTTTGTATTTTTGTTATTTTTGCATCTCTGTACATTTTTTTCCTTTAGCCCTTAGTTCTTGTCATTGCTATCGTTATTGTAAAAACAATTATCTTTTTTATATATTTTTATTTCTCTAGCCCATAAAATGGGTCCATAGCCCGAAACGTTAGCTAATATACGTTATATTCAGTGCTTGCTCTCCTTTACGCGATAATTTATCGCGATAACGATATCGGGTTATCAGTTATCTGATTTTGTTTCCACGTTATCGATTCATCGGTATCGCCGATACTTTTGGTTCCAAAATAGCGATAATCGATAATTTCAGTTCAGTTGTTGGTTCCATTTTAGCAAAGGAGCGACCCGCGCGTGCCTTGGAGGCAGAAATAGGTAGGTCCAAACTAGGAGGAAGATCCTCAAAACCTATGAGGAGATGAAGGAGAGCCTCACCAGGTAAGAAACTAAGAAACAGTATTCAAATATTCTTACTATTGTATTATAAAATAACGCTATATATAGTCAATAATCAATATTGTATTATAATTTTGGATTTATCGATTTATTGGTTATCACCTTATCGGGCGATAAATTTATCGCCAGTTATCGATTATCGGTTATCGCCGATAAGGTTATCGTTATCGATTTATCGGGTATCGTGCTACATTTTTTTCGTTATCGCGCCCACCTATGTATATATATATATATATATATATATATATATATATATATATATATATATATATATATATATATATATATATATATACGAGGGGCGGTCAATAAGTTTTGCAATTCGGATATAAGGAAACGAGATATGAGGAAAAGTATTTTATTATTTTTCAATATAACTACCCTCGACTTCAAAGCACTTGCGCCACTTGTCCCTGATGCTTCGAATTCCTGACAACCAGAAATCTCCCGACTGCTGTTCAATCCACTCCTGGACGGCGAGCTGGACATCTTAATCGTCCCAAAACCGGCGTCCACGCAGTGCAGCCTTGAGCTGGCGGAATAAAAAGTAGTCGCTAGGGGCCAGATCTGGACTGTAGGGGGGGATGGTTGAGCTCCTCGAATCTGCACTCGCGCAGGGCAGCTTGTGCAACTCTGGCCTTGTGCACGTTGACGACGTTGAAGTCGATCATGGGGCGTGAGGTTTCTAGGGACGCAACGGGCAAAGACCTTGGTCATGGCCAGAGTGTCGTGGATGATGTTCATAACACTTCCATGTGATATTCCAAGTTCTCGCTCGATTTTTTCGACCTTCATCCGTTGATTTTCGAGGATCCTCCTCTCCACACGGGCCACATTTTCCTCGTTGGTTATGTCTGACGGGCGGCATCCTGGACGGGGGTCATCTTCAAGGGACTCATGACCATGGCGGAACTCCCTATTCCAGCGAACAATGGTTGCATAGGAAGGGGCAATGTCGATGTACACTGCAACCATGCGTTCATGGATCTCTTTGCATTCTTTCCTTCCTTGGTAAAAAATTTGATCAGTGCTCGGTGCTCAACCTTCTCCATTGTTGAAAAATTTGTGACTGACGATCTGCGATCAGCTACTGCTTCTTAAATAGGCGATGCAGGAGAGTGTGGCTGAAACTTATTAACCGCCCATCGTATATATATATATATATATATATATATATATATATATATATATATATATATATATATATATATATATATATATATATGTTTATATATATATATATATATATATATATATATATATATATATATATATATATAACTGAATCAAAAAACTAGGGACCACAATCAATATAGAAATAAAGTCAACAGCCACGAAGGAAAATGAAACACGGGAGATCTACGAGGCCTTTCGACTAATCGTCCTTTACAAAGCAGACTGAAGCAGGGAGAAACATAAGAAGAATTTGTTTCCCACGAAGACTCTCACACGTATATGACAGATGGGAAATTAGGATTATAATGTCATTAACAGGTACCAGGAAACCAACCCTATTAAAGAATTAAGCCTGCCGAAACAGAAGGTGACCAATGAAAATTGGGTTTAGAAAAAAGAAGAGGGGGAACTCAAACCGTCCAAACTAAATTAAGATTACAATTTTATAATTCTTCTATTTGGGAAGCAATAACAATTTATAAGAGATGAAAATTATCAAGAATAAATACCGAAAATATATTAAACATAGGAATAACTAGAAATGTATAAAGGGGCATATATGACAAATGAATAATATAGGGAGAAATAAGCCTGACGAAACAAAAACAATTTCTAAGAGGTGAACAGTATCATAAATAAAACAGAAAATATATTAACCATAGGAATAACTGGAAAAGTTAATTATTAATTAGTTCAGTGATTTTATCTTTAAGGTCATTCTTGATCATTTTTGTAATACAAGGGTCCAAAAAATAGATGCCGGGACTGAGGTTAAAATTACAATTAGAAGTAAGCTATAGAATCACAGATTCTAAAAGATTTCATGAAAAGAAATCTTTCGATCTGGCGATCGCAGAACTCTCGGTCCAATTTATCCGATTGGAGTTTTTACTCAAATGAATAAATATTGCATTTGATGTTTGCCCAGTATTTACAGAATACTTATGTTGTTTAATACGTACTTCCAAATCTTTGCTAGATTTACACAATACTTATGTTGTTTAATACGTACTTCCAAATCTTTGCTAGATTGGCCGATCTAAAAAGAGGGACAATCCAAACATGAAATTTTATATATTATGTTGTTGCTTACATTAGGGCTATTTTTTATTAACATTCATTTTAGTGTATTATTATAGAAAAAAACAAGGTTTCCATTAAAAGATTTGAACAATGACCTTATGGTTTCAAAACCACTAAAATACGCAGACTAAGAATGTTCTTAGGGGTTTCTTTCTCAATGGTACTTTCATTATAAAACTTTTTGTGGGCTTTATTATAGCAAATATCAAGTATATGTGAAGGATCACATAAATCTATACCAACTTTTCTTATGTATTCAATTTCGTGATCCAAATATTGGGGACTTGACAATGCGTAATGCACGTTAAAACATAGAGGAAAAAAATAGCTATTTTGATTTTAAGGTGGAGGCCTGAATATAAATGGACATAAGTTAAGTTATTGGTTCGTTTCCTATAATTACTGAAATTACATTGAAATAGTTTTCTTTTATTAAGACATCTAATAAAAGGAGGCAATTGTCTTTTTCTAATTATAAAGTAAATTTAATGGATGGAACCTGGCTATTCATATTAGAGAGTAAATTATTTATATTAATACCAGAAAGCAAAATAACTAAAATACCATCAACATATCTATACCACTTTAAGGGAATATAAATGATATTAAGTAAATATTGTTTTTCAAAAAATTCCATATACAAGTTTGAGAGTAGTGGGGATAATGGGTTGCCCATTGCCATACCAGATATTTGTTGGTAAAATTCACCATTGAATATAAACTTGCAACCACAATTTTTTTTTTTTTTTTTTTATAGAGCCCATCTGGCAACTACCCACTTGGGCATAAGTCGCCGAAAAACACGACAGCCTAGAATTAGGCTACTTTAAAGTTAAAATATGAAAACTTAACAATCAATATAAATTTGAAAAACTTAACAATCGAAGCAATCTCCGGCAGCGGGGGGAGGTCCCACTCACCCCGGTGCAGGAGAGTGCAATCTAAAACAAAACAATAACAAAAAAAGGAACCTTAAATAAAGGGGAGAAGGCCGGCCTCCCCCAAAAAGTCAATAAGTCCACCAGTCATGGTGCACGCACTCGTCCCGAGTACAAGGGACAGGCGGTAGCGACCCCGCCCATCCCGGTACCGAGACAGGTATCGTGCGCGAAGATCACCCAGACTGGGACATTCGACAAGAATATGCCGAACAGTCTGGGGGACGACGCAGTCGTTGCAATAGGGCACATGCGAGCGCTCCACCAAGTAACGATGCGTCACACGAGTGTGTCCGATTCGAAGACGACAGAAAGCAACCTGAAGCCGCCGCGGCATTGGGGGATAGGTCCATGGGAACAGTCGCGGCGCAATGGCACGCAACTTTAAGTTCCCCTCGACCGTCTCCCATCTTCTTTGCCAAGCAGTCCGAAGAGCTGCCCGTATTCCTGCCATGTAGTCGGTGTGAGGAAGAGCGAAACGCTGGTCCGGTCGCAGAGTCCTCGCGGACTCTTTGGCGCCCTCATCGGCGCGCTCATTCCCCGCAATTCCTACATGTCCAGGAACCCAGCAGAAGATAATCTCGACATCTGCCCGGCTCGCCAAAACCGTGGCGTCACGGATTTCGCGAACCAGGGGATGCGGAGATTCCAATGCCCCGAGAGCACTCAGGGCGCTTTGTGAGTCGCTATAAATCACAATCCGGTCTCCGAACCGGGCACGTCGCGTAATCTCCCGTACCGAGTGGTGTATTGCCACCAGCTCGGCCGTGAAGACAGACGCAGCGCCTGGTAGAGCCCCGCTGACTTCAAACAGAGGGGATACGGCGTGGAAGCCGACCCCCTCTTGGGACTTGGAGCCATCCGTATACACTGGCACGGTACCAGCGTGACACGATGTGTGCTCCAAAAAGATCGAACGCAATACTCCCGGCGCAGTACAAGCTTTGGGAGCAGAGGCGTGGCGACAAATAGCTAAATGTCATCCCCTCCAGGGTGGCGTCCTGGGCAGAACCAGGGGCGCCACCGGCCCGAGAGCTATATCTACCTCTCGAAGGAGTTTCCTGGCCCTAAACCCAAAGGGCTTAGGGTATGACTGGCGTCTCTCGGCGGCATAGGCACCATCGAGATCAGCTGCGGATGCAGTGAGAGCTGTTGGCGACTGGGGGAGGCGCCGGGCTCGCGCGTACAGGCGAGTGATGCACTGCACGCGGCGCAGAGCGAGTGGCATCTCCCCAGCATCGACCAACAGGCTCTCAATGGGGGAAGTGCGGAAGGCACCGGTCGCAAGGCGAAGGCCGGTGTGGTGGATCGAATCCACCTTCCGCAATAAACGCTCGGCTGCGGATGCATAAAACTCGCATCCGTAGTCGAGCTTCGAGCGAACAAAGGATCGATAAAAAAGTAAGGCGGTAGCCCTATCAGCGCCCCAAGCGCTGAAGGTCACGGAACGGAGAATGTCCATGGCGCGGGTACAAGAGACCCTAAGGCTGCGAATGTGAGCCTCCCAGGTGAGGCGTCGGTCGAATACAAGACCAAGGAAACGGTGCGACTCAACCACATCCAGGCGCACCCCATTAAGAAACAAATCTGGGTCGGGGTGAAGCCGTGGATGGCGGCAGAAGTGCACCACCTTAGTCTTGGCCAAAGAAAACCGAAACCTGTGCGCTTTGGCATAGCAAGAGACGCGGTTCAATGCCTGTTGGAGTCGGCGCTCCAGAGTTGGCATCTGGGCCGCGCCAAAAGAGATCGAAAGGTCGTCCACGTAGAGCGTAGCGAGAACATCTTCCGGCAGCACCGAGGTGATGCCGTTGATGCTCAGGGCGAAGAGTGTGACACTGAGGACACTTCCCTGCGGGACACCCTCTTCCTGCTCCTTTGGGCCGGAGAGGGCTCCCCCCACCCGTACGCGGAATCGACGATCTCGCAAAAATTCAGATATAAACATTGGGAGGCGTCCCCTCGCCCCCATCGTGTGGAGAGTCTCCATGATACCGTATCGCCATGCGGTATCATAGGCTTTCTCCAGATCAAAAAACACCGTGGCGTAGTGCTGTCTACGAAGGAAAGCCTCGCAGACGGCATTTTCCAGTCGGAGCAGAGCATCCGACGTGGAGTGGAACTTACGGAAGCCGCACTGTGCAGAAGACAGATGGCCTCCGCTGTCCAGGAAATAGGCTAATCTAACATTTACCAATTTCTCCATCAACTTGCACACGCAAGAGGTTAGAGAGATTGGGCGGAAACCGGTCGGAGTAGAGTGATCTCTCCCCGGCTTGCGAAAGGCGAGCACAGTAGCGATTCGCCAGGAGTCTGGGAGGAGACCTTCCACCCAGATCCTGTTGAACAAATCTAATAGAAAGGCCATGCCTCGCTCACCCAGGTGTCGAAGCATGGCGTACGGGACATCGTCCGGACCATGGGCGGTGTCCGCGCACGAAGCGAGAGCGGAACGCAACTCACTCACAGTAAACTTGTCGTTGAAGGGTTCTCCGCCTCTGGAGGTAAAGTCCAGCCGGCGGCCTTCCGCGACATCACGACGTGCATTGAATGCTGGCGGAGCAGCATCACGGCTAGAGAATGCGGAAAAAGCGGTCGCTAAGGATTCCGCCACGGACGCGGGGTCCGAGATTGCGGTCCCATTCTCCTGGAGAACGGGAGGGGGGTCCTGCGAGAACTTGCCCCGAATCCTTTTGACTCGCTTCCACACCTCAGCTAAAGGGGTCTTCCCGTTAAGTGAAGACACGTATGCCCGCCAAGAAGAGCGGCGGGCGTGCTTCGAAATATACCGGAACCTAGCCCTAGCCCGACGAAATTCAGCGACGGTGAAATCGTTCGGGCGGCGCTTATAGCGCATGTAGGCATAACGCTTCTGTTTGAGGGCCGTCTCACACTCGGCCGACCACCATGGGAGTGGTCGGCGTGCAAAACGGCCAGACGTCCTAGGAATAGTAGTCAGGCCCACGGCGATGAGGTTGCCGGAGAAGAACTCGACGGCCTCATCTACCGACCTAAACTCCTTGACTGAGATAGAGAATTCAGTCATTTCCTGAAATGCAGGCCACCGCGCCCGCGCCAAGCACCACCGAGGTGGTCTCTCAGGCGGCAGTTGCCCTGAAAATGATATTTGAATGGGAAAGTGATCACTACCATGGAGGTCATCGACCACCCCCCAATCAAAATCAGGCTGTGCATCCGAAGAGCACAAAGATAGGTCAAGGCAAGAAAATGAAGCGGTTCTCGGACAGTGATGCGTAAACTCATCCACGTTTAGGACACCCATCTCAAGCTCTTCGATCAGATCGGCAAGGACTTGTCCCCTGGGATTTATGGTGTAATCTCCCCAGAGAGGATGCCTGCCGTTCAGATCTCCAAGCAAGAGATAGGGCCTCGGCAACCGTGCCACGACGCGGCGAAAGTCCCCCGCGTCGAAGTCAGCTGACGGTGGAATGTACGCAGAAATGATAGTATACCTCCTATCCAGGTGCAGCTGCACAGCCACTGCCTGAAAGGAGGTATCTAAAGAGAAAGGAAGAACGGAGACATCATGCCGGGTGTAAACCGCGCATCCCCCAGCCCGGCCGTCCCGCGGTGGTTGGGTCGCAAGACCCTTATACCCCGGGAGGGCAGGCAGGGGGCACGCGCCTAGCATGGTCTCCTGCAAAAAAATAGCTAACGGGGAACGGGATGAGGCGAGCCTCCGCAGCTCCTCCCAGTTGGCCCGGAGTCCACGGCAATTCCATTGAAGGAATATGCCCTCCAGGCCTAGCTCGGAGGAGACGCGGGGGCCCTCCTCGAATTGAAGACCCTCACGGGAATGGCCGTACGCTTCCCGGGGGCAGAACCCCGGGCGCTGTTGGCCGGACAAAGCGCTGAAGGCGCTGTCGCCTTCGAGGACTTATTGGGGGAGGTTGGGCTCGCCATGCGAGTCTTTTCCTCCCTCCGCCTCGAAACTTTAGGCGGGCGTTGCGGCTTCGGAGGCGGGGGGCCCTCTTTTCGAGGAACCACCGTCTCCGAGCCACTCGCTCCACCTCGGGGCGTGGGCAAAGGGGCCGAAGCTCCTTTGTTGCTGTCCTCCTTTCGGGGAACAGCTTTAGGAACCCCGGAAGATGGCCTAGCGACCATCTTCAGGGGTGTTGCCTCCTGTGAGTCTAACGACTCGGTGGAGGCGCGTGGCCGTTTCGCTTTACGCGAAACGGTCACGCTGGGGGAAGAGGGGGGAGCCCTGGTTTTAGCCGGGGCAGGGTATGAACCCTTTTTGCCGCCAGCTTTACCAGGGGAGCGCCCAGGTTGGGTAGAGCCCACAGAAGGGCTCCGAATGGGCGCGGAAACAACCGTGCTCGTTGGCCTGGATGGGCCAGGAGCAGAGGGTGCCTTTCTAACTATTGAGGCATATGACGTCCCAGGCAGAGCCGGGCGCGCCAGGACCAAGTCCTTTGCCTCGCGGAATGAGAGTCGATCCTGGGCCTGAACGGCCAGGATTTCTTTCTCAAGGAGATATGCACCACATTGCTTCGAAGAAGCAGGGTGCGGCTCTCCGCAATTGACACACTTGGCCACACACGATTTGGACTTATCGTGTGCGACCTTGGAGCAATTTACACAGACTTCGGGTGACCCCGATTTTGCACGTCTACATGATCGATTCGTATGGCCGAAGCGGTGGCAGTAATAGCACCGCCGCGGCAGTGGCACGAATGCCTTCACGCGGTAGCGGTACCAACCGGCACGCACCGACTCAGGGAGCTTGTCACAGTCGAACGTGACGAAGAGTGTAGGGGTGGGTCTCGAGGCCCCTCCCTGTTTTCTCATCACACGTTCGACCTTGACCGCCCCATGGTCGGCCAGCTCTAGGGTGATGTCCTCAATGGAGTAGTCAACGAGTTCCCTCGCATAAACTACTCCTTTCACAAAGTTCATGGTAGAGTGCGGCGTCACACTCACCGGGGTGCCATGAAGTGTCCGAAGAGCACTTATCTTGGCCGCCTCGGCGGGATTCGCCGCATTCGCCAGAAGGCTCCCGTCCGAGAAACGGGTTACCTTCGGCTCTCTACCAATTGCACTAGCTAATCCTCTCCTCTGATGGATCATGTTGCCCTTGGACAACATGGTGCCATCAGTGGAGCGAATAACGAGGAAGCGTTTGAAGCCAGCGGGCTCGAAAACGCCAGGTAACCTCTGAATCAGGGGCCCCGATGTCATCGAGGCTCCGCCCTGTGCATTCTTGGTCTTAGTCGTAGTCATGGGCTCCGCACACGAGGGGGTAGAGGGGCCGGATGTGCCGATCTTGGCTTGGTCGCCTACCAAAGTGGCAGCAGACCCATCCGTCCCCGCAGCCCCCGCGGATGGAGAGGAGCCCCGAGTCTTCTTCGTCTTTTGAGTCTTTTTAGTCTTTTTCTTTTTAGGAGAGGAGGGCGGGGAATGAACCCGCTTTTCACCTCCGCCGGCAGAAGTCCCCAGGCCAGATGGACCAGCCTCAGCCAGGTCCCTCTCCGAAATGGAGAAGGTCCTGGTTGTCGTAGGGGCACCTGTCGGAGGAGATCCCTCCCCTCCTTCTACTGCCTCGGAGCCCTCAGCCATTTGAGGAGGACCTTGCATAGGGGCGGATTCGGGTTCGGTGCTTGGCGCCGAGCCCGAATTCCCCCCCATGGAAGGCCCTACCGTCTGGGGCTGGGTCTCCTCAAGGACCATGTCTATCACAGGAGGGGCCTCCAGTTGGCCATCCCCTCCCAGGACATCGCAGGTCCCCTTGGCAGTATTGTCACTAGTCAGGTGGTGTGGGGAGGCACAGGCCTTGACCCCAGCAAGGTTCAAAATTCTTGCCAGCAGGTCTTTTGAGGGAAGCGACCGAAGGGGCCTGGCTTCCCTCTCCCCCCTAAGGGGGTTTGCCCTACCGAGCCGCTTGCACGAGGGGCGGTCGGCAATGGGCTGCCTGCTGGCTTTCTTGGCAGTCCCCTTAGAAAGCAAAGGAGGGACTGCCGCTGGAGATAGGGAGGTGCCCGAAAGCACCTCCAGAGAAGGGGGTGAGGGGGAGTCCCCTACACCCGTAGGCGTAGGAGAGGAGTAAGCCTCCTCTCCGGTTAAAGAATTATGGAGGGTCCCTTGCGCAAGCACAAGGGGGGGGACCTCCATTTTCTCGGTGGAGCTGCCCGAGGGCGGCTCCGTAGATGTTTTTGGGGAAGTTGGGGGTTGGGGTTTTTGTTTTTTTTCATACATGGGCATGGTGACCCTCTTTTGATTACGGGACGCAATAGCTCATCACCTCTCGCAGTTGCCCGCACTGCGAGAGGTGCTTACAAGCCCGGCAGAGCCAGGCGCCGCCATTCGGGACCACCCCTCCCGCCTGGTGGCCTGGCAGTCCTTCGGCATGGCGGCTCCACCTTGGACACGGCGTAAAAAATATAGGTTGTGAAGAGGAGAGGAAAAGGGATGTGAGGAAGATGTGGGTGGGGATGAAGCAGGTTGTTAAAAAAACCCCATCCCGAACCGGAGCTGAGGGGTTAGGGAACAATGTCCCCTCCCCCCCTCAGCCCCGATCCGGGGTGGTTGGCTTGAGAAGAAGGTCAGCATTCTACCCTGTGAAATTAGAGGCTGACCAGAGAAAGTTGTGGGAGAGGTTGTATGAAAAGCGACGAGGTAGGGGAGAAATCGGGCTATCTGAAGGAAGGAAGAGAGGCTAAGCTGGGGCCGGACGGAGCGCTGGATCCCGTCAGCACGGCGGCCAGGATGGCAAATCGCCGCGCCCCTTACGGGGTTGCAACCACAAATGCACAACCTAATGAGTGAAATATTATGACTTACAGGAAGAGGTAATTCATGATGGATAAGCTCATTACTAAGATAGTCTAAAATATAATCTATAAGGACTTTAGTAAAGAGAGAGCATTGTGAAATCTCTTAATGTAAACCTTGTGTTTTCCTTAAACCGAGGTCAAATGGGATTTTGCATGAACAACTCGATGGGGGTTGGAATGGGACTTCCTCTTGGCCCCTCGTTGGCAAATGTTTTTATGTGTTATTATGAAACACTGGCTTAATGATTGCCCCATTAATTTTCGTCCGGTTTTATATAGGCGCTATGTAGACGACACTATTATTTAGACATAAGTCACATTGTACACTTTTCCTCAATTATTTAAATTCTAAACACGCAAATATTAAATTTTCCTGTGAGCTCGAAAAAAATAATAGCATATCGTTTCTTGACGTGAATATTACCCGAATAGACAATCAATTCACGTCAAATGTTTACCGAAAACACACTTTTTCTTAACCTTGGTTTAAGTTTTTTTAATTCTGTGATTTTAAATTCAAAATTAATGCCATTTTTACTCTCCTCCATAGAGCATCTAACTTGTCTTGAACTTTTCCATCCCTACATTTAGAATTCGAATTCTCAACAAAATTCTTTACCTCCAATGGCTATCCCAAATCACTATTTGTGAGACAAATTAGTCTGTTTCTCAATAAAAAAATACTCAACTCTGCCTTCACTATAAACTGTGAATAAATTAAAGATCTTCCTTTCCTTACCATACTTTGGTTATCAATCCAAAAAACTTAAAAGAGATTTGTTAAAACTGTTAAATTCAGCCTATCCTCAATTATGACCATCTATTGTTCTCATTAATGACTTCAGACTGGGATCATTATTTAAATTCAAAAATCAACCACCCACCGATCTGCAATCTAAAATTATATACGTTTTTGGTTGTACGTGCAGTAGCACTGTATCATATGTGGGGGCAACAAGGCGTACGCTTTACTCCCGCTTCATGCAACATATAGGAAGAGACCTAAAAGAACTGGACTACACCTTTCACAACATGATCCATCCTCAATTCGAAACCATCTGTCACAATGTGGCTCTAGGTCTACACTCGAGAACTTCACGATACTTAATGCAGTAAGAAACATCTCGGACCTTTACCTGTTAGAGTCAATTTATATTACAAAACTTCAACCCAGTCTAAATAATAACTCATTATCTGACCCATTAAATATAGTGACTCATTAAAAAACATACCAATTTGTTCAATTTCAGATTTTTTTTTTAGAGGGGGTGCAAGAAGAAAATCCACTGTCAATTATTTTCTTTCCTATTTTTTAGAAATTCCCTCGTTGGTTTACTTTGTTTTTTTCCTCCATATTTCTAATGTAATCAATTAGTCTCAAATTTAATATTCATGTTTCACAATTTTATTACATGTGTTAACTTTTTATGTATACATTTAACTCTGTATTTTGTATTCTTTCTTTAGCCCTGATGATAGGATTATTTATAATCCTGAAACGTTTGAAATAAATTTTACGAGGCATCTACGGCTCTGTCCTGGTCATCCTGTTTATATATATATATATATATATATATATATATATATATATATATATATATATATATATATATATATATATATATATATATATATATATATATATATATATATATATATATATATATGTCCAATTTCCAGGACTGCTCAAATAACTTGCAAGAAACAACGCTAAATCTGAAGAATTCTTTTACCGGTATAGGAGAACGAGGGGAAGTTGATGTAAAAAACAACTCTTTTTTTTCACTTCTCCCTACGGACATTTTTAAAAAGAGAGAATACTGGAGTAACGCATAGGCGACTTTATGTCGCTCTAAATCACCCACAACTCTCTTAACTCAGTGGCGACGCTCGAATGAACAAAAACTAAACTTAGTCTCGCTTTAACTATGTGGAAGACAATGGAGGTGCCGGGGCAAGCAGATTTGTGAGTTAGGTCACTGTGGAACCCGGTACGAGAGATACCGAGATAAGGGGCAGAACTGCAACCGCCTGGGATAAGGGGATCTCGACCCCCTCTCCTATCCCCCGGTAGCCCAGCCTTGACCACATAGAGAAGTAACACCCGTTTTTGTGCATGCCGGATTGAGTTCTGATATCCAAACCAACAAAAAGTCCGTCACATTCACACCTCGAGGACCCTTCCCCCCTTCCTGTGTTCATCTTTTGGAGATGGCCCAGAACAGCGTAATCTGCGGTCACAGCAAGCCAAGCAGGAAAAATATGTTCGAGTTCGTCTACGGACGACTAAACATTGCCATGCTAAGACTATTGGATGTAGCCTCGAGATACGTCGCGATCAGCGAGAAGGAAAAGCACAAATATGCTACCACCAAGGATGAAGCGGATAAAACTCTTCATGCGATTGGCCTACCGAACCAAATTTCCCCGACTATCCTGGCCTACCTGTGTGTGATCTGCAGGAGAATGGAGAAATGAAGTAACCAAGATAGCAAGGAGAAGATTCAGGAAGAGATCGGGAAGAATCAGAAATGGGCCAAAGTCGCAGACGTCATTAAGATGAGAAATAAACCTATATGATAGAGTTTTAAAAAAGATATTTGATAATCTCATTGACCTCCCTCAACCCTGCATAGAAGTTCCTAAAATGCCCATATATTTACTAATTTCAGAGATAGTTTTTTTTAAACGATACTTTTAAAAGAAAAATCTTATTTATTTTTAAAATATATTTTTGCCAAATCAACCCACAAATAGTTTTTATAAACAAACTATCGATAGGAAGTTTTTCTAGCAGTAAAGATCCTATCTCTTTGGAGTTTCGCAGTGAAAATGTTTATTTATTTAAATGTCCCAGGTGTACTGGAGCCTCTTACATTGGCAGCACTGTCAGGTCTCTTGGAGCTAGGTTCTCTGCTCATATAGGGATTAGTTGGCGCACAAACAAAATATTAAATAAAAAGGAAAAATCATCTATTAGGGAACACACCATAAGCTGTAAAACTGACATTTCTATTGAGAATTTTCAAGTATTAGCCTTTAACAACAACAAACATTGCCTAAGAACCCTCGAATCTTTATATATCAAACACTACAAACCTACACTCAATGAAGATTTAAGTGCAATATCATTATTAATTAACTAATTTTAACTACAGTTTGTTAGTTGGTTTGCTTTTTAACAAACCAAGCGTCACTGTAACTGTCGTAGAATAGACTCTCGACGATATACCATATATAACTATTCGTTGAGGGAATTATTCTAATATTTCGAGTGCGTGGTAATCTGATTGACCGAGGTTATTTATCTTCAATATGCTTAAGAAGTGGAACTGAGCTCAAGGATAATAATATGGCTATCATTAATAAAATAGAGTTTTATTAATTAAACTATCAACAACACACAAAAAGAAAATGTTTACATAAACGGAGAATGGAAAGGGTCGTGGGAAAATCTAACTAATCCGAGGATTAAGATTTGGAGAGATTTAAAAAGGTAAACAAATAAAAATTAAAGGGATGGGTGGTTCGCTAAACCAATTAAAGCACAGGGTAGCGTTGATAAAAGGTTAGATAATTAAAGGTAATGCTCAGCTTACGTAATTACAAGGTTGTTGTGCAGAGGAAGACGATGCGAAAGAATCTTCGGTCCACTGGTGATTACCAGCAGAAGGGTTCTTTGGGGGGGTTGTCCTTAGCGAAGGGGAAGGACTGCCTTCGAAGAGTGAGAGCGAAGTCGGACTCGGAGATACGAGCGATCTTTGTGCCAGCAAATCGGGGATGTTCTAGATGAACAATGGAGGTTATCGTTGAAACCAATCGTTCTCTTGAAGAACGTTAAAAAGGGGGAATCAAATTATCCTGACGTGATGTCTTGGGAATGAGAACCGTCTATTGTCAACGGGCTCAAAGAACAATGGCTGTTCTAACGTTGTTCTCTTTCTGAACAACAGGGGGGGGGAGGGTGAAAACTGTTTCTTGTCAACGGGCTCAAAGAACAATGGCTGTTGTAACGTTGTTCTCTTTCTGAACAACAGGGGAAGCCTTATAAACTTGGCGTCTCGAAGGCACGAACTTTGGCACTCAAGGGAAATTGTCCTCTTCTGGACAATAAGGTGGTTCTCGAGGTAGAGAGCTCCCAGGGGTGCACAAGGTGAGACCGGATCGGCGTGATGTCTCGCGAAGATAATCTGGATCTGATCTCATTGGGAAATGCTATTGTATAAGTACCCGGAGCCATCCCCCTGGCGTAGGGGACAATTGAGTGGGAGGCTCGGGGGAATGCCCCGGTCGCGCCTGGGAAAATACCTTATTTGCCCATAAGCCTAACTCAATCTGGCGAGATCGCCGTGTGGAGGCGAAACGGGGGAATAACCTCCTTGGTTAAATATTGACTCAGGTGGAGATAACGCGCCCTGCTTCCTCTCGCAGATGCACGTGGGTAGCATGTGTTTGTTTCTAACATGTGATAGCGGCTGAATTTAAGCGGCCTCAGACCGTTCTATCACAGTAACCTATAAATACTAGCCCCTTGTTAAACCCACCATTCACTCTCTAGGATGGATCCGCTTTAGTAACTAACCAAATTTACCGTTTTTATATTAAATGTTTTTTAACTCTTACAGTATTTACAAAATTAAAAACAAAGTTTAAATTTACTATCTTTAAATAATGCCAGGTCAATTGCTCTTATAGTTTTTAATTAATTTCTGCAATAAACCTTAAATTTATCAACTAATTTTTGAGTGAGTTTTAAAGCAAATTTAACTGTTGCCAAGTCATATTTAATAAAAACATTTAACTTATAGTACATTTTACTGATATTTTATAATTGGTCACCTTTTAAAATAATGTCTTGTTGGCCTTTTCAAGTTTTCTTCTTATGTATTAGCAATTTTTTGAGTCAGTTTTAAAGCAAATCTAACTGTTGCCAAGTCATATTTAATTTTTTTTTAAATTATAGTACATTTTACTGATATTTTATAATTGGTCACCCTTTAAAATAATGTCTTGTTTGCCTTTTCAAGTTTTCTTCATATGTATTAACTTTGTAAACTTATTCTAGCCTGAAGATGAAAACTTGTAGTTTTCGAAACGTTGTGGAAAATTAAAAGATGCTGCATCTGTTTCTCGTGGCTCTGGGATTTATCCTCAATATTATATATATATATATATATATATATATATATATATATATATATATATATATATATATATATATATATATATATATATATATTGTGTGTGTGTATGTGTATATATCCTAACGTAACTGCAACTCAATTTATAATTCACTTAAAATTCTTTATTGGAACTTCCTGTGTCAGAACTTTTCTAAGGTTCGTTCATTCAAAGTGTTCCACATTTCAGGTCTGTAAAATCATATCACGTGTGAATACTGATATTTACTTGTTGTTACCGAACCCCAATTTACATACAATTGGTTTTATTCCTATATTTCTGGACTTCTATCTATCAATATTGTACCTTTAACAATTTAATCCTTAATAACTCTTTCTCCCGCCCTCCCGTGTTTTCTACCGACTTTGTATCTTCTATTGTATTCAATCAATCATCCTTTGGATCGTGATATTCTCTGTTAATTCTTAAATAAATTTTATCGTCTGTATCTCGTTGTGTTTAATCCCTCGTGTGTTATTTACCTCAGGCCGTCCCGTTAGGCCTAACTTCTCAATTCAACTTAACATTCATTCAAACAAATATTTATGTGTACCTGGTGGTATTATACATATATACTATCTAGGCCAACGAGATAATAATTAGTACACATAAAAATGGTGATTAGAATTAACTAATCTCCCAATTAATCAATTAATATTAAAGCTTCAAGCATAAAATATATTTTTACAAACGCCTTGTAGCCATTACGCTCTTCCCGGTGGAACAGCCACCTCATAACATAATTTCACGGATGACAAAAGCCACAAGGGCCTATCAAAGGTCATCCACATCTGTCAAAACCCACCCACAAAAAGCACCATCGCCAGGGGAAGACAAAATCAAAGTCCCCCACAATATAATATAACTGATGACAAAAGTCACAAGGGCCCATCATAGGTCATCCGAGTCAAACGGCCTCTTTTTTAAGGCACCCAAACTCCCAAGAAAACTATATCCAGAGGATTGCGTCTCACGTGTTCGTTTTATCATATCACGCTTTATCAATATCATCCTACTTCCATAATTCCCAATTCTAATCATTTCAAATTATTTAATATCCTTTCATTACGTGTCATTATTTTCTTTTAATTTTTTTTTCACGATTCTTTCGCGTGATTCATTTTCTGCGCACATACACATACAATACATCTGCATTTTAACGCACAACTTTTCATGTACATCAATCTATATTCTACCATTTCCGGTATTTCTTATAAACATGCATTACACATACGAACATAAGGATCCCAATGGTTAATCAACCAGCTGCACAATCGACCTCGGCTAAATCTACAACGATGGTTGCTGGCGCCCGGGGCAAGCAGATGTTTGGTGTACTTTTTAAGTATAACTATAAAAAAATCACAAGGAAAAAAAACCTTAAAAATATAGGAATTAGATCATTACATGGGTTTTTTTTTAACAAACAATGAATAATAATACTGTTTTCATTAACCTGGATTTTGGAGAGCAAGAACAATTAGCCTGTTTTTTTCATCTTAAAAACGCTACCTTGAGCCGGCACTGCCCTCGAGGAACACCGTAGGAGCCAACATGCATACCTCACACTCCCAACTTATGACCCCCCCCCCAAAAAAAAAACATCGCTTGCTTGTGCGTATGCGACCTCATTCTGCACCCACAAGCGATAACGGAGGAAAAAAGGATTGACTCCATCGTACAAAGAGTTTTATAACTATTTTCATCAAATTTAGGAAAATTGTTTAACAGTGAAAATTCCGATGGCAATTTGGGAAGTCTCAGTGAGGGATCTAAAGGAACTCCTGAATACTCAACAAATGGGACATAGGTGTCCTACGAGCTGGTGGCTATACCCAGGGGATAGGTACACTCTATCCCAGCTCTTGAATAGTGCGAAGAACAAGTAGGTAGGGACTTGATGTGGTCATGCACCATTTGTAGCATGTCATCAGTGGTCTTGTTCGCACTCAACGCAATTCCACGCATGTTCCCAGGTGCAACGCCAGTCTTCCCCACTTTTGCCGACACATTATCCACTGTTTTCTTGCTGATATAATGGGTATTACAGAAAGCCACTTTACACGTCACTATTTTATACTTGTTAACTAACACAGAATATTCGTAGGTCACACTACGCTTGCTGCCCGGTCCAGCATAATGGCGGGCCACCTTCTTGGACGCCACACGATTCAGCAGGTAACGGGACTGCGCATTATGGTAGCCCATTTTCTAGTATTCCTCAAAAATACACTTGGTATTATCAGCACCAAACAGATCGTAGCACTTTTGGGGGCAGGTCCAAGGATGCACGATAATCCTGGCGGGATCAACACGCTTAGTTTTGTCACTCAAGTATCTAACTAGGTTTCTTTCCCACAGCTTGGGGTCTCCATTCCTCTTCTTTTTCGGTCCTGCTCTCCAGATAGCCACCCCTGGGTCACCCCCAGACACCACAGGTGTAGGGTTTTAAACATCTTCGTTGCTGGAAGACATGCTGCTACGAATAAGGAACGAAATAGGGCAGAGAATAAAAGTACATGCTTGCGTGATGATGGCAGAGGCAAGTATGCTGGCCGCCGCATGGCTAAAGGCGCGGAAACAACAACACACCCTTCCCACGGCCATGCGCGCGGAGGCACGGCAGAATGCTCCGTTTTTATTGGATCTGGCACGTCTCGTGGCTTACCCCCGTCTCGCAGATGAGAGCCAGAGTTAGTCTGACCCACGCCAATGCCCCAAACACTTGACTTCGGGCCTTAGTATACCTATCAGGAGGGTTGATTTTCCTTTAGCCTACACTACCACATTTTTTTCGAAGACCTGAACAAATGGTCTGTAGGGGTGCGAAGATATATCAGAGAAAAATTCCTTCCAAATCGATAATATAAATAGCCCATTGAAATTACCAACTCAGAACGGACTCGCCGTAGCGTGATGGCTAGAGTGCTGGCTTTTAAATCCATTGGTGCCACGTTCGAAACTCATAGTCCACAATTTTTACGAAGAAAAATCACGAAGAAAACGGAACTCAAGGAAACGACTTCAAGGGCTAACTCATCAAGAAGCAAGGAGAACTCATCAAATCATCAATAAGCAAGAAGAAATCCTCACATCAAGATAATAGGAATAAACTGAAGATGCATCAAAAAAGGAAGAAATCGAAGATCAAGAACTAACCCAGCCAACAAGAATACTGGAGTAAAGATAAATGGAAGACAATGTTTTAAGGGACAACTTGAAGATAAAGGAAATTCAGAAGAAAGTAAATAGATTCGATAAAGATAAAATTCAAGATAAATACATAAAATTGAAAATAAGGAAGGCCCTCCCCCCTCCCCCATAGTACCACGTTCGAAACTCAAAGTCCACAACTTTTATGAAGAAATCTTACGAAGAAAACGGAAATCAAGGAGAACGCTTTAAGGACCACTCAAGCAGACTCAAGATAAATGAATCGCCTCCAGGAGAAAACGGAACTCAAGGAAAACGACTTCAAGGGCTAACTCATCAAAATCATCAAGAATCAAGAAGAAATCATCAACTCAAGATAAAATGGAAGAAATATGAAGATACATCAAGAAAGGAAGGATACGAAGATCAAGAACTAACCCAGCCAACAAGAATACCAAGAGTCAGATAAATGGAAGAAAAATGTTTGAAGGGGCAACTTCAGTCAAGAAGAAATAAATAGATTCGAATATAAAAAAAGAAGAGAAAATCAAGATGAAGAATGATATTGATAAATAAGAAAAGTTATAATAAAAATGCCCCCCCTTCCATAAATGGAGATTGTTCGGCCTTTGAGGGTCACCAGTTATGGGGGCTATCCTTTATTCTCTTTATTTATTGATCACGGTCATTCTCCTCATACTATACCCCTTCATAGTACAGTAATCCCCCAAAACAACCCCAACCCCACATTTTTAACTACTCCTGCCTCTCCAACTCCACCTTCCGTTTTGCTGCCTCCTCCACCTTTGTTGTAGGAACCCTCGTCAGCAGAAGTGGTTAGTCAGGAGCAAATCTCTCCCCCACTGATCACTCCGTCAGCGGACAACGGGACTCAAGACTACCACATCCCGTTTGACGCCATCTCGGAAGGAACCAACAAGCGGATCACCTTTGCTCCATCAACCTTCTCCTGTATTCATGGTGGCTTAGTAGTATAGGTTTATTGTGGTTTGGGCCTCTGACTTTTTCTTCGGGTAATGATGGTGTACATCTTTCTCCTTATGACTGCAACTGAGATTAAGAAATCGTGGCCAGCAAAAATGGGAAACACATGGAATTCTAACCGCGTCCACACGCCATTCCACACATGCAAGGGAATGTGACAGAAGACCTGAGCAAGAGAATCCGGCTTTCGGCAAGAGAGATGGGTGTTGTATTCGCCACCATGAATCTGACCCTTCGCTACCACTCGTACGAGAGGCACAAGGGATAAATTCTGACCGACAATGCCAAGAGGAACCGCTTAACCAAGGCAAACAAACTCCTGAACAAGTAGAAGCATTTTGTTGAACAGAGGACGATCTTATTCTTCTCAGATAAAAATAACTTTTCCTAGAGCCATTATCACAACAGTCAGAACAACAATCGGCTTGCATACAAACCATACGACGTTCCAGTAAGGTTGACGTCATGCTGATCCACATCTTTTAGCAGGGTTTTAGACAAAATTCAGATGCTATGCGGAGCTGCTGGTTAAACCTTAGTTGCGGATGGTTGCTGCTGGACGGCCATACCTCCGGAAAGAGTCAGAAGTGGTTGTCAGAGAATTTTTACGACTTCACCAGCGCCACTTTCTCGCCTACTAACTCCCCAGATTTTAATCCTATGGACTACTGTCTGGTGTGCGGTTGAGAAAGAGACGAACCGATGTGCCTAGAACCCCACGGCTGAGCTGGTGCCAAGATCAAGATATTCTCAGAGAGACAATGACAAACGCATGCTACAAGATTCGGAGCCATCTTGTGGCCTAGGTGAAAGCTGAGGGCGGGTACTTTGGGGAAAACTGTAATCTGCCAACCATAATCTTGTTTTTCTTTTAACTTTTAAAATTCCTTTATTTTTGGCTAAGATACTGCTGGGATTTTCTGTTATAAAAACCGTAAAATTTAACCCTAACACACAGACACACACACACACACACACACACACACACACACACACACACACACACACACACACACCTCTCTC